>JAAZTK010002138.1:0-11920 GCA_036507255.1 Megalothorax incertus
AGGCAGAAATTGAACAAGTTATTGGAAATTCAAGGCTCCCGAGTCTGGATGATAAGCCCAAGTATTTATTGAAAAGCTTTTGAAAAATTCAATCATATTATAACTTCCCAATATTATTATAGAATGAAATATACGGAAGCGGTTACAATGGAAGTGTTTCGGATCTCTTCTCTGAGCCCTTTAGGAGTTTTTCACAATACAATGAAGGCTGTCGAATTCAATGGGTACAAAATCCCAGAGGATACAATGATTATGACCAATCTTTACGGGCTCCACCATGACCCAGAATTGTGGGATAAAGCAGAAGAATTTAAACCGGAAAGGCATTTGGTTTATTCAGCGGGAGGAGTAGAATTGAGGAAAGACAATCCTCCCGTTATCCCATTCCTTGTGGGAAAGCGACAGTGCCTTGGGGAAGTACTTGCTCGGGCTCAGTTCTTCCTATTTCTAACAGGCATTTGTCAAGCATATGATTTTGTTCCGGATCCTGCTGCCAAGAATAAGAAAATCCAAGCCTCTCCAGGTATCTTCCGCTTCCCAAAGGATCCATTTGATCTCGTCTTCTCTGAGCGAACTATTATTGAAAGCTAAATTGCATTATTTGCAAATTCTATATTGCCTTTTGAGCCGAAAAGTCTGATCGAAATGCACTTGCGATAATCTTTAGTACTTCTTACCTACTAGGTATAACATACTCGTAATTAAATACTGATTATATAGTTAGATTTATCATTTATGTTATACTTATTATAAGCAAAACTATTGTACCTGACATGTCTCAGATATGTTAACCAGCCAGAGTACTTTCAAAGTTTCAATACATATATTAATAAATTAATTAAGTTAGCTATAATTTACTAATAATATTTTAATAAGATTTCAAATTACCTAATTTACTTATTTTAGTGTGTATCATTTTTCAATATTTCCCAAAATGTAGTACAATTTTGAAAAAGCTCTTATATTCGATAGAACTATTTAAGATACATAGTGCCAATTGCAGGATAATAATATTATTTTGATTTTGTCAATTCGTAAATAAATTCATAATTGAGAAATGAGTCGAGTCGAGTGATAGAGGAGATTCGTCATTTGGGAAGAACGAGTTATTTTGGGAAACTGAAATGTCATGGAATGATTCTCTTATACTCTATGTTAATTAAAATAATTTCCTATGTAGTTTCCCATGATAAGGACTCATAAAATGGTGCCAACGCCAAGAATCCTCTTATTTTTAACATTGGCATGGATTGCACCCGGGGGAACCCTATGCCGGATTCTAATAAAGGAGAACGGACTTGATCCATTCTACCCGGAGAACTCTACACTTCTCACATTTTGTATTTCATTTGCGTTTATCTTATTAATGCATCAATTGAAGTGTTATTTACTCTCAATCTCAGATGCCGTGATTGTAAATCTCGAAGAAAGTCCCGTTTCGGTCGAGTTAAAAATGATAGAGTGCTGTCAAAATGTGGGCTATTCAGAGATGGATTGTGAGGTTATATAAATTGTATTATTCTGGAAATCTAAACCTAATAAGCTCATTGATAAACCTAGTCCATGAACCTACTCGGAGAAATATCAACTTCGCTCCAGCCTGGAGATACTACAAGGCTTGAACTTTACTACGCTAATCTGGTTGCAATTAATCAAATGCTTTTATATCGAAAATATGCATAAATAATTTTAATTCTTCAAATAGTATTTGAGTGGCCGAGTTGGCCATTGTATTCTCCGAGTTGTAGAAGAAGGAGAGGAGCTGGACGAGTCCAATAAAGAATCAGAATTCACGATAGATTTTGATACAAGTCTCCCCAAGCCTTCATTCTTCTCCTTTCTGTTTAAACGTGAGTGCTTTTATAGATAGAAGTGTGTTTGTATTAACGTTAAATCTTCTATAGGGGATTATCGCAAGTTCAATTATTGTTCCTCAATAGATGATGATCCTTATTGCAACCCTGTTAATTGTTTGATCAAATACCACGGATTTCGGAGCTTTTATAACGAGACTCAAAAAAGGTTTTGAAAAAAAATCTAATTATGGGCTATTTTTTAATCCAAATTTCATGAATCAAGATGCTTTGATAATCCAGATTGTTCGCTGGAAAGGGGATCCAAATTTGGATCAATCGAGACAGAATCCAAACCTAAAATTGTACATTTTAATTGTATGCTATTTTGTCTGCTCTTATTCTAATTTTATTCAATATACTAGCTTTATTCTAAAACATCAAACAAGTGCAAGCACGTCAATAGGATAATGTTTAGCCCTGAAATGGCACTCCTGGAGAAGCTTGATGAGACTCAATTGATGCCGAACATTCCCATTGTAAAATGAGTTCTTTAAAAAAATTATGAACATTAAAATCTTAAACTTTATATATGGATATTTTAGATGATCGAATGCAATAACGGAAATAAAACAGCCGAGGGTGGATGCATTTGCTTCGAAGGATGGACTTCGAAGGAATTTGACCCCTCCACATTTACTCCCGAAAAGGACACTTATCAAATGTGCAACGTTCGCACTCCGGAAGGGCTGGCCGATGATCAGGCATTCGTTGCAAATTCCTCCAAATTGGTATTTTTGTTTTATTTTAATTTTTATAGCTGTTCATGTAAATCAGAAGTTTACATTTTACAGCTACTTCTCCTTCTCGTGTTCCTCCTCCTTTTATGTTGCCTCAAATGCATTCATTATTTTATCGGTCAGTCAAAGAAGGGAAACTTAAAAACTAGAACCGCCAAGAGATATGAGGATGAACTGGCTAGGATGGCTGATGCGGAGAATCCAAATTGTGAGGAAATTATCCAAACTATCAAAAATAGAAGGGAGCCCCAACCGCCACCGATTTTGATGATAATTCCGAAAAAATCGGAGAAGCAATTTCAACAGCAACCTCTACTTCATTTGGAAAGGACTTCCCCTCGTCGTCCATCTCCGTCTCGTCAAGCTGAAGGTTCCAGAAGGCAGGCTTCAGGTCCCAATTTAATTGCTCCCATTCAATTACTCAAAGGGAAACAAAAGGAGCGGGCGAAGCCTTTAAAGAATCCAACCGAGTTACAAAATGAGGGGAAACCTGCAAATTTCAAAGAGCCTCAAAAAGATGAGAAAAATTCCTGGAGTTGGTGGAAATGGTTATTTCCGGACTGGGATCCTACTCCTCTAAAACCCAAGCAAAAAGATGAAATTCCTTTAGTGCCGTTAAAGAAAGATTCTACCAAGATAAAGTTAAAGACCTGTATGGAGGAGTTAGCCAGAGTGAAACAAACGCCCATAAATCAAGAGGATCCTCCAGCTCAAAAGAACCTGAATGTCGAATCCAAGAAATCTCCAGAAACCACCTTCCTTTTTTCAAATGACGATTATTTCCCGATGGCAAGTGAGCATGTTGAACCTCCGAATCAAAATGAGGAGGACTTGGAGGAGAAACTTCCAGGGTTTAAACGCCCCAGTTGGCAGTTAAAGGATATGGATCCAAGCGAGGCATTGGAGAAAGCTCTGACCTCATCAGCCTCTGAAAGTGAAGTCAACGCGAAGCTTAAGAAGGGTAGCTCGGTGCATCTTGCCAAATCATTCCAACGGAAATCACCCCTCGATCATGTGTATACAAGGGAGAGTCCTTTCGCTGGAGAGTTTAAGGAGAGCCCTAAGCATTCTGGACCCATGTCACCACGCCCCATGAAGATTAATACGCCTTTATCAAGCCAAACTAGAGTTCCTCCAAGAACTGAATTGGGCCCTGAATCTAAAGCGAGATTATCCTCCTCGCTTGATAATCTAATCGCAGATGCTTATGCCCAAATTCAATCAGAGTCTGGACAAAAGGAGTCTTCCGGGTTACAACGACAATCTAAAGCTGATTTCGTATCAATTAACCTTAAGAGCACCACCTCAGAGTCTCATCTCGTTGTCAGTCCAAAGACGGAATCGGAAATGAAGGCGGCACCGGTGTGTATTCTTTTTTGAATCAAATATAATCATGTCTAATTATTATTCTTTATCTAAATTCTATCATAACTTTTAGAAATTGACCGAAAGCAAAAGCAAGAAGACTGTAAGCGAAATGCTTGCAGAATCATCCAAAGTTAAATCTACAGATTCAAAACCACTAATCGACAAATCATCAAAGAAATCCTTTTTTTCAAGAAAAGACAAATCAAAAGAATCAGTAAAATCACAAGTTTCAATAAAAGAGGAGCAATCTCAACCAGCTAAAGAGGTCAAGAAATCCCCAGGGACTTCCAAGACAAGCTTAGCCTCGTCAAATGCATCAAGACCAACCACAGATGGTCCAGATTCTTTTACAAACCTATTTGCTCTTGCCCCAAATCTTCCTCAAAGTCAAGAAGGCCCAAGTTTACCCAGGGAGGAGAGCCATACTACAAAGAAATGGCTAGATTCGTTGGATAAAAAGGAGGATAGGGATTTCTTTTAATTTTCTTAATCAAGTGGAATCTGTGTACCAATTAATTATTAGTAAATGCAATTAATTAATACTAATCTCAATTAACGAAGTAAAGTGAAGTGCTGTACTGAAATAAATATACCATTACTGGGGTTTTAAACTAGACCGTTCCTCGCTATATTATAACACGTGCAAACGCGGCCAAATCAAATCTCTCCAAAATATTCGGCTCCAGATTTTTTTGGGTGTGAAATAAATTGACCAATTTGCATCCCAATTAGTGCTAATTAGTACTCTGAAGGTCATCATCAATTAGATCATGGTAAGCGCTGATTCTTTTTATTTACCTGAGCATTTTTAAATCAAAATAATGGTTTTTAAAACTTGCAGATATCCAAAAGAAGAGTATGACAATTTTTTGAGATTTGACCGGGTCCGGCTCTTGACAATTTGACCTTAAATTGCAGCTGCCACCCAATTAATCCAAGAAGAACCAGGATGGAAGCTTTAAATTCAAAGTTGAGGTCATTACTATCAAATGGTTGGACATGGCTAATTAGCTCGTTGTATTACATCATCCTCCTCCTCGTCCACACGGCCTATAATTATGTAAGGAGTTGGCAAGTGGAGAATCTATTCCTCTGGAGGGATCTGAAAAGGACCATGGCCCACTACCTGTCACCTCCTCAATGTCAATGTGATACTGTCGGGGCCGAGCTCAATGAAATCTACAAATCTGTAGGGAAATTATCAAAAATTCCAAGTCATATTGCAATTGCTGTTAGCGCTGAGCAAAGGAATTATTCCATTGGGGGAAAGGATGTTATTGACCTCAAGAANATGTTATTGACCTCAAGAAGCTTGCAAAAGTGGTCAGTTGGGCTTGGGCAGCTCATGCTTCAACTATTAGTCTTTATGACCATTTTGGTAAGTTTCATGAAATAAAACAAAACGGAAATTCAATATTTTGTAATTGAAATTGATTTCAGGTCAAATCAAAAGCATGTCCAAAGACTTGGAGTATTTAATTCAAAGGGAATTCAATCAAAATAGCAAGTTGAGCCAGAAGCCACCCCTAATTAAGTTTCATAACACATCGAGAGATTCTTCTATACATTCGAATGGTACGAAGATTATAAACCATTTTAAATCATGCTTATATATGTATTGTAGGTTCTAATTAAATCTCTTTTATCATTTACAGGACTAATTGGACTGACCCCAAAGGGAGAACTTCATATTATACTGTACGCCGTTGAAGATGGACGAGAGGCCATCATTAATTCTGCCAAAGATCTCTTCCAAGAAAATTTAGATTTGCAAACTGAATCTTCCTCGACACCGCCGCCACACGACAATGAGAAATTAAGAATAGCAGAGAACCGATTAGATTCCTATCTAAAAAGAGATCAAAGTCATTGGAGTGGGCCAGATTGTTCTACTGACCCAGAACTCTTAATTATATTAGGACAGATTCAATCTACACTGGGGTTCCTTCCCTGGCATATCAGACTCACAGAGATTCATTGGATTCCTCATTTAAATACTATTGAATGGAAAGAATTTTTGCAGGCAATACAAAATTATTCAAATTGTCATCAACGATTCGGTACTTGATTTAAATTAATAATCTAGTGTAAATCCGTAGGTGTTTCGGTTTCCCTTCCAAAAAAATGCATTCTTTTTCCGTAAATCTCGAATTCAGTTACAAATACTTAATTTAATGTAGAACGAGTTACGAATCCAGTATAGATATAAAATATAGTCAAAAAGATGTGCATTTTTGTTCTCAATAAGTATTTAATGCAGAACAATTTAATTAAGCTATTTAAGAGATCATTGGAGATCATTGATATTAAGTTTTGACTTTTGAATAGGATAAGGGAAATGGAATATGTTATATGGGATAAATTATAAAGCCTTAAAGGTGATTAAAAATTACTTTAAAATGTATTTTGTATACCAAAAATATTGTGCATAATACACTCAACTGACTATAAGATATTCCCAATTAATCGTAAGTGATATATATTTAATTAAGAGAACCTGACTTGCAAAATATTTAATTAATCCTGTTATATGTAGATCTAATTAGTTTCTAGCTTTAGTATATGTAATTTATTGAGCTGCTAAAATTACAATAAAGTGATAAAATACAACTCCGGTCAATCGAGATCTGTTATTGAATATCTTTATTCCATTTTAAATATAAAATGAACATTTTTAATTAACTTCAAATAAATCGAGGAATAATCGAATAGAGATGTAAGAAGTAGATGGTAGAATTAGTCCAGCTGAAATGAAAAAAAACACCCATTAGCATTTGTAGACACAAATTGAAACGTAAACAATTATATATTTTGAAAGTGTCAATTTAATTAATTTTGGCAATTATTTGCAAGTACCTTCTTAAACCCAATATCCGCAGAATATTCTCTAAAACATTGACGGCAGATCATCAGGCCGTACTTTCGGATGAGACCGTGTTTGTTTGCACAGGATCGGCTGAAATTAAACAAATACAATTAAAATTAAATGCAATTCAATTTAGGCACAAATATGTTATTGACCTCAAGAAGCTTGCAAAAGTGGTCAGTTGGGCTTGGGCAGCTCATGCTTCAACTATTAGTCTTTATGACCATTTTGGTAAGTTTCATGAAATAAAACAAAACGGAAATTAGCCGTACTTTCGGATGAGACCGTGTTTGTTTGCACAGGATCGGCTGAAATTAAACAAATACAATTAAAATTAAATGCAATTCAATTTAGGCACAAATATAATGCAAAATTAGCAAATCCTCAATATTTCACTTTCAAATCAAATGCATATAACATACGAACCAAATACACCTTTTATAAACTAACCAAAATACGGTATTTATACTCGAAAAAATTACTTACCACGACCTCGACCCAGGTCCAAATTTGCGGGGGTGTGAGTACCAGATATTTTGGAAACCCATATTTCAAAATTTTAATCAATAATTAATTTTTTTCAAGCAAAATCGCCGAAATTTGACGGTGTGGTCGGTGGATTTAACATGAGCGCCTTCTAACTTAAATCCAGGGATAAAATGAACGTTTTTGGGGTGTATTGAGATTTTTGGAACGTTTCTTGAATTTTGCATTGATGCTCGAAACTCGAAAGAATACCCAAAATAATTGATCTTTTGTGTTTGGATTTGGGACAAGCCCATAATTAATTATATTTATTAATCTACATACCTAACGAGTATTGAAATATTTAAGCCAACTTATAAAAAGCAACGTCATATGAATATATTTTAAGATTTATTAGATTTTTCATTAAATTAATTGCATTCCATAAAAGGCAAAATTGTCTTTGCTTTGTACACTGTAAAGTACTCGTAAAACAGTCAACTCTGAACTTGCGTTATTTGAAATTTCCTGAATATATTTAATTACAAGATGCATATTTTGGAAATAAACAAACAAACAATTCAAATCATAAAGTTCACTTAAATATCCACTATAATATGGCCATTGGACTTTTGCTTTGATTGAGATTGAGGCAGAGTTAACGAAACAAGTCCTATAATAGATTTATAGAAAGAATGGATTAAAATTAGGTAATATAAAATATTGGCTTATAAGTTATACATATTTAAAAATTTACCGATTAGAAAGAATACAAATGTAAGAAGATATTCGTATTTCAGGGATCTGCTTGAAAGATAATAGCAAAAGACAATTGCAGAAATATAATTTGCGATTGATCCAATTTGAACTGCACTCTTCAGCTTCAGTCTGGAATTTTAGAAAGGCAATTTCAGATTGTTCATTGAATAAATACAAATATTAAAAATCATACCTCTTGAATGAATACGCTTCTACACAAAAGTCAAGAGCAAGGGCAGCAGCCATGATCGAAGGAATTGCCCCAAAGGTATATAAATCCGCCTTTGTAAAAAGGGAAATAATGAGACATCAATTGGAATCTAAAGTTCTTAAATTCTTACTGAAGCTACAAGGTCAATCAAGAGCAAAATTCCAAGAATAACTCCAGAGAAAGCTGTAATTAGAATCTGAAGCGGAAGTTCTCCCCCAAAACCTTTAACTAAAGATTTTTCCCATTTCTCATTCAAAGCCAATTTGAGTAAAGATGAGCATATAAATGAGCAAATTCCAATCTAAATAAAAAGTTTGTATGAGAATATCCGTACATTGATTTGAATTAATATAATTAGATAAATCTTACCATACGCCACGATAATAGTCCGAAATAAGGCTGATCTTGGTCAAATCCCTGAATGGTGAGTATAAGGGTTCCAAGAATGTAAAGCATTTTGCTTAGAACGTGACCTCCTTAAATTAGGTTAATATATTTAAATTAATAAATAATATTAGCCGGAAATAAAGGATTTTATACCCAAAATAAGGGATGATAAAACTGCATCATATTGGCTCATAATTAGCACAATAAGTGGATTCGTTATTTGTAGGGCAAATATCCAAATAACTTGAAAAAGAAGATGACCAGATGAGTAGATTAAAAGAATTATCAGCCTTTTCCAAAATGGTGTTCCATTCTTCGTAGTACAATGATTGTCTTCTGAAATATCAATTCCTCTCCGAGTCAAATAATTTGAAGAAAAGTTGCATAAAACATAAATGAAGAGCATTCTAAAAGAAATTAGAATTTTTAATTAATGAATTTAATGAGATAGAATTCTTACTCAAACTGGATCAGCGTTAGCGTCTGCATAGTCCTGGAAAGTCTTCCAAAAATCCCCGCTGGGGGATTGTGTATATCAATGGCAAATAAATCTGATTCCAACAGAAAAGTGGCCAAAAGGAACGTCGAGTAAGTTGTGCATATTTTGGCAAAAATAAGGATTAGAATTGTAAATAACTGGGCTCTATTCCCTGATTGATTAGAATGATGATGAGTCTTTGGCGTGTCTTCTTTCCGGATGAGATTATTATTGTTACTGGTGAGAAAGTAGGAGATTGGCGAGAGTAGACGGAATCTGGTTTTCATTGTGGTTAATTAAATAAGGTAGATATTCTATTACAATTTACAAATTAGTTGCATTCGAGATTCAGTTCAGAACTTCAGATCAAATGTAAAGCTATCACATGTGTATAAATTAACGATATTAGAAATGATTTACATTAAAATATTTAAATGTATAGGCACTCGTTTACGGTTTGCACTGATCCTGATACAGATAAAATAGACTATGAACCTGGTTAGGGAATATTTGTACGTACAATGATGGAATGTTTGGTTCTGGCGAATATACTTAACTTAACCCTATCTTATATTAGTACTTAATTACATCAAAATATATATTCTATTTGTCATTAAATTGATCAAACAATATTGACAATATCCTTGCATTCGATATTATTTACACAAAATCAAAATATGATATACAAGATTCAAAGTTTGACGTGTTAGATCAATAAATCTTGTACAATAGGTAGGTAATAAATTAAATAGTGAATTCTATACGTATAATTAACAATCAACAAGGCACATTAGAAAACTCCGTATCTGATAGTCGCAATATAAGCCCATTTTAATAATCTTATAAATGACAATTTAGAATGCAAATCTTTAAATTATAACATCTTTAAAAGTTAAAACTTTAAACGGCACCGAGATATACTTAAGATTAGATCGAAGAGATAAGACACCGAGATAAGAACTTTAAATTATAATTTACAATAATTTCCACAGCCTTTTGTAAATTACCCGATACTAATTAATTAGGCCTTAGCACAGAGTTTCAGGATTGTCTGACGAGTATTTGTAATTTGAATTTTGGATTTACTTTGGCAGGCCTTGCTGAAAGATAGGTTTCTGAAAAAAGTATAAAACAATTTATTAACGAGCAATCCCAATCAAAATTAAAAACCATTTATGGATTTGCTTTTACCTAATATAACTTAAACGTATGCCTCTATCCTCCTTTGTATTAATCACAAGCCTTGAGGAATATTTAAGTCAGTCTTATCAAGTCCACTCGGAGTCCGGACCTCACAGTCAAACTCTAGTATATATTGGTCCTTTAATTGTCTTTTATTCTATTGTATTGCATCCCTATTCCAGGCTATTTTAATGGTTGCATTCGGAACGTACCTGAAATACGTGCAAACAAAAGGACAAGCAAATTAAAATGTTGCAAGATTAGAGAAATCAATAAAACTAATACCGTATAATAAATAAAAATATAAGCTTACCAAGCGTATCTATCTGAATATGGGTCAGCAATCAAAAATTCATAAATACACGAAAAAGGTTGGCCATCTCCAGTTTAATTCGAGCCCCCATTAAATAATTAATGATGTCCAGCTCCCAGGATTCTACGACCTCAAATGTAAACAAACGTTACCCCGGGTTGGTATTCAAAATTTGATCAAAAATGAATATAAAAAATAATCAAAAATAAAGTAAAAATAATTAGCAAAATAATAAGTTCACAAAAAGCAAAAGTTTTTAAAATTTAAAACCCAAAAAATTTAAAGGTCCAACTCGCGGATTTCTTGCTAAAAACTGAAAAACCCTAAGCATGCCCTATTCCATTGCATTAGAATTATTAGAAGTTTAGAACTGTCAACAAGAGCCAGTAATAGATTTTTTTGAGATCAGTACAACTAGTTAATTGTATTTTAGAATATTTTAATTATAATTACTAATTAATAGCTAATTAGTACGTATACAGGTAGGCAAAGTCTGTATTCAAAGATTTGTAGTTCATTTTTATTGAAATTGCAAATCTTTTTTGCATTTTTGTGCAAAAATTCGTCGGAACTTGCCGTAATACAATTTAATTATATTACGACAGAGCTGCAAAAATTAAGCGAGATTAAGGAAGCAATTAATAATTTAAAAAACTTACGAAGAAATGGATCTCCTCAACTTTGTGCCGTTGCGAGGATTTATTACGTGTGATGAGGAGACGATTAAGATTGTTAAAGAGGCAGCTACTGTCATTCCTAAGGTTTGGATTCAATTTGGTTAATTATTGGGTAAAAGTACTAATTTTGGCATTGTTTTTCTGTATTTCAGGTCTGTGATATTCTAGGAGTCGAAGTCTCGTTTGGACTTGAGTAAGATAACGCAATTATTAATTTTGCCCACTTTTGCCCTTGAAATTTTAAGGCTTGAATTAAAGGTGTTTTAATGGGAGTTTTTAATTATTTTTTAGTGAGGATGAGACTCCGGAGCAAGATGAAGAGAGTGCAATAGAAGATGAAGCCAATGAAGGAACCGAAACCGGAAATGTGAGCGAAGAAGAGGAGGAGGAGGATGACGATGATGAGGATATGAATGATGAAGTTTCATCAGACTCTGATCCTGATGACGAGGTATGATTTTTTTAAATAGATTTTTGAAAGAATAACTAGTAATTGATCCTGTATTTCTTTTAGATTGGTATCGGTAATCATCCAATGCCCGCTAGTCCATTATACCAAGAACCATCTTCAATGTCTGATGATGAAGTCATTGAAGAAGCTGCCACCGATCAAACCCTGGG
>JAAZTK010002139.1:0-11919 GCA_036507255.1 Megalothorax incertus
AAATTCTATATGCACAACTTTGGGTGTACACTACTCATTAGCATGCAACCGTTGTGGGATCCAATGTTTTATGAGACTTTCTCTTCCCTCTACTCTCCTCTTTCCAAGTGCATATTATCCTAGCGAGTCGTAAATGCCTTTGTAGTGTTTATGTCCATGTATGGTATTGCCAGTTTTTGAAGAATGAGCCAGCTAAGAAACACAAGCTTTAATACAAAGAACGTAATTCGCTCCGAGATACAAGAAGAGATATTGGGATTTGAGCACATCTATACCATAGCGTAGAGTTTGTAAGGGAAACTCAAAGTTTGCCAAGAAAGAGATCCATGCGCTACGTGGGCCCGGTGTGTGAGTAGTACTCCAATGCTCAAATTCCTCCCCCGCTCAGTCTTGGCGGCGAAATCCGGCAAGTAGAATATCCTGGCTCAATCACGTTCTCTCCGCAATTCACTCCCTGTCATTCTAAAGCCTTATTGAATTACTACTACTGCCCGCCTCCACTTAATAACGGACCATTTTTTCAAGAAAAATCAACAGCTCACTTCGGCCTTAAAAAAGTGTTCATTTTTGTATGGGGAACTTTGTACACTGGAGAGTTTTAAGACTAAAGACCTACACAAAAAAGGGATTAACTAATTGAACTTAATTAAATGGCCTCCCCACCGGCCTTTCTAATGCGCTCTTAATAGATTCCATTAGAGTTATTGAGTGAGCGTGTCAGGCCAAGTTGTGTTAATCGCCAAAGTGGCAACTCCTGTACACTCTCAGGTCCAAAAGTAAAGAAATCGGAGAGTATAAAATTTTTTACGATTGTGGTGGGCGAAAAAGTGAGACTCGGAGAGACGTGTTAAATCTCTTTCATTTTTACGAGTGTATGATTGGAGGGTAAAAGCTTGAAATACGAGGATTTTGCAGACACGGTAAAGTACGGATATGAAGAAACGAGGGAAAAAAATATGGATTGAGTGATTGATAATTGGACATTGAGTGTAGAAAGAAGGATCTAGGGAGAAGAGGATAGGCGAAATGACTAATAGTAAGTGTACATTAGAGTTCTCTAGATTTAATGTTTCTGCAAAGGGAATACTTCGAGTATGAAGGCATTTCATCTTTCTCTTTCTACCCTAGTCTCGGCGTATCTCTCTGACTTGGCTTTATGGCTAGGATTAATTTAATTGGGAGATCCCTTGCTCGCGAGTCAGAGAGATAAATAAGCCTATTTTAACTCCTGTGTATTTATCATGATGAGATTAAGCCATCTACGCACCACCCGAGCTCCGCTTACTCTTGTACTTAAAAGGCTTTCCCATTTGGGCTCTCAAGTTGGTAGTGTTCGTATAATTCCTCGAATAATGTATTTAAGCCCCCTGGAAAAAGCTGACCTTTGTCTTTCCTTGTCAGCCCGACTCCATTTAAGAGAAGGTTTAGGCATTGAGCTTAAAGTTCTTAAATGTAAAGACGTAGGAGAAATTTATCTTATGCTCATTCCACGGCTTTCACCAGGAAAATGCTAAAATTCCTTAAAAGCTACGAGATATCGCGGAGTGATTATTCCATCGAGCTTTCTCCCATTTTAATAGCGTAGTACTAACTCGGATTTACTACTAATACAGATCGGTATTTTGCTCATTTTATGGAAAATCAATCGAGACATGAGAGAAATGTCAATGAACTCTATTCTTATATGAGAGAATGTTTTTAATGTCCTAAGGTCTATTGAATTGGAATATTATGATTAGGAATTTTGTTGGGAATATCACTACCTACCGATAGTCCAGATTGGAATGTATTTGTTCCATAAAAGTAGCATACTAGATAGACCTACAATAGAATATCATGGAACATGTGGAGAATGCTTAGTACAATAGTTTAAAATATGGGCTCTAGAGCAATTCGAGAAAGTATCTACTTATGTTTTGGAGAAAGATTTTTTTGCAAAGCCATTATTTTTTAATACGCCTAGTAAAATCATAAAGTATTTCAAAAAATTTCAAGCCGAAGTATTATTTTTCTTGAAAACATTTGTACGAAAATATATAAAAGATGTTGAGTGAGGCGTAGTATTTATATTTGATGCAAAATTGCAAATGGTTATTTAAATTATTTTAAAATAAACTACTATTGTAGTTTACATTATAGTATACCCTACGATAACATATTGATTAGCAATAGCTACATAAATTCGAATCGAACGCTTTGATTTGGGATTTAATTCTGATCAGATTGTGCTGAATCCCATTTATATGAAAAGATATCTTTCACTAACCATCATCCAATTTCAAAAATGGTATTTGTTGTTTCCAAAAATGCTTTCCAATCTCTTTGAATAGCGAATAGAATGCCCTTTTATTTGAGCATTACGATTGCATGTATGTTTATCTTCTCCTATTCAAATGGCACATAAAAGGAATTCCAAGTTGCACAATAAGAAGTTTATTTTCAAAATCAGATTGAGATAAATGATAAATACCGGCGAATATCGTTTAAAATCTGAATATTCCCATAAATTCATTTGTTTCTTTTCTAAATCCTTATTCCTGAAGATACATATGTAGGTATCAGGAGATCACATGCGGATAAAATATTTGACTACATTTTGTACCGACGTACAATAGTTATTATCTAGTATTAATTACACAATAAAATATTATCGTATTAAAAATTTAAAATGCATCAACTTTTGGAATTCTTTGATCCTTGTGATCGAAACACATTTCTCCCCTCGGAAGAGAAAAGGGATTTTAAACGGAGGAATTTGAAAGAGTTTGGAATCTCTGGAGAAAGGAATTTATCTTTTTGGTCGATTCAGCAATCTTATTATTATTCACCCAGGTTGTCTTCCAATCCTCCGCCAGATAGTCGCTATCCAAAGTCACTTGGCTTGCAGCTCAGGATCCTTAAATTCCATATTCTCTTTCCTAAGCTGAGCTTTGAACTGAAAAAGCTATTTTCTCGGCGGCGTCCCTGCTAAAAATTCGGAAAGCTTTGTTGCAAATCCCCGTCCGATATTTATCTTACCGTGTGCCGGAGGGGTGTCATCGCTCCTATAGGTGCATCCTTCCCTTTCGCATAGTATGCAGCAAACCCCTATTTATTTCAAAATCTCTGTTCCCCCTCTTTCTTCCTTTAAATTCCCTATCTTGATCTCCTCCCTCCCTAGAATCACAAAACTACGAATACAATAAATATCCCCGGTCAGAATGACATATTCAAAATGTGGATGCACCCTCCCCCTCAGTCCAAACGGAACAATGGTCAGAATACAAATCTTGGATGGATTTCCAAAGGATTCGATTGGAAACTCTGAGGGGAGAAATAGGAGGGGTGTCATCGCTCCTATAGGTGCATCCTTCTCTTTCACATAGTAGTAGTATGCAGCAAACCCCTATTTATTTCAAAATCTCTGTTCCCCCTCTTTCTTCCTTTAAATTCCCTATCTTGATCTCCTCCCTCCGTATCCAAAACCATCCCTAGAATCACAAAACTACGAATACAATAAATATCCCTGGTCAGAATGACATATTCAAAATGTGGATGCACCCTCCCCCTCAGTCCAAACGGAACAATGGTCAGAATACAAATCTTGGATGGATTTCCAAAGGATTCGATTGGAAACTCTAAGGGGAGAAATGATTGGAGTGTCCTTATTTAATGGATGGACATTGCGAGCTTTGAAATTCAACTCACATTCATTCTTTTGAACTGTAACTTTAAATAATCTTTAAAAAATTTGACAATTTTAACTGAAGTTACTGCAAATAAACAGTAAAAAGAAAAATTTAGCTCTAATTCTATCCATCCATTCCGAAGAAACCTCTAAAAGAACATTTAAGCTTCTGTGTTTTATGAGGGCTATTTCATTTCAAGTGTACATTTCAATTGACCTTTACTATGCTCTTGTAAAGAAGGTATAGAATCTTATGGTCAGAGGCAAGCTTCCCCAGGAGAGCAATAAATCTCTTGATTGAAAAGGAGGGGGATTCGAGGAATCTGAAGAATCCTAGCTATCTCTTCCCAACATAAAGTCTCAGGATTGTTTAGGCCCCCAAGTTTTTTACTTACTCGAACTAATTTGTTCTTTTTATTTACTTATCTTTTTTACAGGTCAAATCAACAGTACGAGACAAATGTGACTTCAATCATGAATTCCCCAAGTCGGAAACCAAATCAGTTAGTCCAAAGATCCGATTTTGCTTCAGCCCTCAAGAAATGGACTATTCCAATCCCACCAGCTCTAACGAGGAAGCTGAGTCGGACATCAGAGTCTTCACAACTTGGAAAGGTAGGTCTTTAGAACTAAATTATCTTATTTGCATTGTATTGTTGTGAGGTTTTAAAACATACAAAAGGCAGGAAATGCAAAGTCGGATTACGCCAGACTCATATCCTTGCTCCGTGACTCGTGAAATGGAATCTGTCTACAAGATTAGGGTTGGGACTTGATTTGAGGGTGACAAGACAGTGAAAGGAGTCACACAAAGGAAGAGTTAAATAGATGAGACTTTTGAGACCTGAAAAAGTTTTGACATTTACTCCGGGTGCAAAAAAAAGATTGGCTACTTTTCACAAGGGGATTCTTTAATCTTCTAATCTTTTACGTTAATTCAAACTCTTGGATTGTAATCAAAAACTAACAAAAAAATCCTTATCTGCCATTTCTAGCCACTTTTTCATCATTCTTTTTAAATAGACAATCTCATAAAGTTTTTCCCCATCTCCTTTTATCTTCTGTTTTTATTCTAATCTTTTGAATCATACTACGATATCATTTGAGCATCCTAACACTTTTATTTTTATCTTGGTTTGTGTTCTCCGAGCTGAGATTAATGCCGTACAACCCTATAAAGGGAGTTTTGTGCTCTGTGGACAATATAAAGTACATTTATTGATACGCGCTAGGGATATCGGAAGTTTGACAAATAAAACTCCCAATGAAAACTGATCGAAGTGACTCATATGAATTGAGTTTATGCATTTCTCTATACGAATAAATGCCATCAAATTTGCCGAGAGGAGATTCCGCAAGGGGATAAAATTTGGTAATAATCTGGGGTGGTCTGAACTTTTATGGGTCGTAAAATATTTGCGAATAAATTCACATTCATGAATTCTCATCCACCTTTGTCCCACATCTAATCAAAACATGGAGTCGTAATTTGAAATCTAGATGAAATCCTTTCAGATTTGAGTAAAGTTTGAGCAGGTCTTCTTTTAGAGTTTCCGCATACTAATCCTGGTCATAATGGACTATTAACGAACGAACGACATTATTTGACCAGGGATTTCGAAGCCTAGGTTGTTTATTAGCGAGAGCTGATGTGTTTTACAAAGGATGAAATATCTAATCCATTAAAACCCCGAGTTATTAGCTCTTCTTATTTATGGAAGCGTATCGCTACTAAATCCTAGCTTCCACTAATGCATGTAATAAAGTGCAAAGTGTGTAGTGTCTTTCTTCACTGTACGGGGATCTAACGCCCAAATGACATTTCTTAATATCGGGTGAAAGCATTTTTGACCCGAAAAGGGTCGCATTAAACCTCCTCCTCCGAGGAACGATCCGGATGAATATAAAGCATCTCCTGATAAGCAATATGCCATTATCGAAGGATAGGTTAACGACGGCATGTATGCTCTATCATGAGATATCTTGGAGGGTTTCTTTACCCTTCCTCTAGCTTAGGGTAAACCTGTATTTGAGTTCTACGCTACGACAGGCACTTTTCCACAAATTAAATTTCACCAAGAAAGTCTGCTGTTGGTGTGGAAGAGAGCATTCTTTCTCTTTGACGTGCCCTTTCTCATCATCTTTCCCTTAACTTTTACGGGAAATGCAATGCTTAACTCTGCCCGAGAAAGGGAAAGTGCATAGGACAACTCCCAAGGGAGGTTGAACGGTCGGAAAAGATCAATACATTTCATATTACATACGAGTACAATACATTATTCCTTTGTTTTTCCCATTCTCTTATCAGCTCTTTATAGAATTTCAACTATTTCAAAATACTTTTGGCTACTACTGCAGCGAAATGAGTTTATAATGATAAAGACTTTGGCTCTTTGGTCCTCGGGCTCTTTAGAGGGTTGACCCTTTTACTGGGCGGGAGGAACTCTCCCCTTTATAAAATGTGGCACAAAAACTATTGTACAATTCTGATTTCAGGGGTGGAGGGATTTTGGATGGGTTGATTCCTCTGCAAGCCTCCAAGTCCATTACCCGAATTTCCTGGCTCATTTAACTCAACTCTCCTCATGCATTAGTCCACCGTATGCTCGCATTGTATCATGCATTGTCCAACAATTCCCATATAACAAAGAGGCCGGGAATATGTACACACTTTTGCCAGAGCCAAAACTAAAGAGAATCAAATGGGATTGCATTTGGCTTCGAGTTTGCTTTGACTGATTCTCTTTCGAGTCGAGTTGCACACACAGAGAATTCATGAGATTCATTTCGTATACATGAGGTTTAAAGCTAGGGTGGGATTCGAATCATTTTCATCTTCCCCGACACCCTCTCCTCCCTAAGAATCTACTTAAAATTCAGTATACTCGTACAGTTTACATCTCTATATTTTTTTACGTGGATCAGGCCGAATCGACAAACTAAAAGTTTCTCCCACACACACTCTTAAGCATAGGGATAATACGCACTTTCAGAGGTTTCTCTAATGGGTAAATGCGTTCCCCATAAAGGGAGTTTACCCGGGGCTTACTTTTAGGTTTGCAGCCCATTTGAAAAACTTTAAAACATGGACCCAAATCTGCATAGAAAGAGATCTCTTTAGAAGAGCGAAGAGTAGAACTTTTTTTTAGGTTTTGAGATTCAAATGGAAAGAGTTAAGATTTTTAAAATCTCTTTCTTCAATCCTTTCGATTTTACGATCCTCGAAGAAAAAGAGTTTGGGGGAATGGAGAAGAACATTTTGCATTTATACAACCCTGAAATGGGTTAAGTCCTTCTCCGTATTGTATTCAAAGAGGGGGAGCACAGACTTTGCATTTAGAGAGCTTTCTGAATACTTTAAAATACGGCTTTCGAATCCCAAACTATATGCATTCTCTCCGCTTTGTTGGCTCCCCTGATTGTAATTACCTTTCTTATTATGGTATTTGAAGAATATCGTACCTTTATCCGAAATGGGCCGTTGTACAGGCCAAATAAAAATTAAAACTTTAAAGCTTATGGAATCCCCCAAGGTTTAATACCAAATGGAAAGCGCCATACGAATCATTCATGTATTTATGGCTTGTAGGTATGAGATAATCAACCCTTTTCTTCTCCCCTCTTATCCATCGGCATGGGACATTACCTGTATTATTAACTCTGGAGTTGGGGGAGAGACACTGAAGCGTGGAATGAGAATATTCTAATGGAATCTGGGTCCTTAAATAATAATGGACACGAAGCACGCTTAATCCCAAGTTACTCGGAATGAATGACTTTGCTATTCGAAGTTCTGCCATTCAATATATAGGAGTCGTCAGATTGAAGGGAATCTAATTTTGGCGGCGGTGGTGGTGTAGAATGCAAGTAAATTAACTGAATCGTACAAGGTGATAAAAGCATGGATAATCAACCATGAAATTAGCATTTATATTACATTAGTAAATTATCTAGATGTGTTATTACTTGGGTCCAAATAGACAATGGATTATCGAGCAGGATTTCAAACTTTACGACTACAAGAACGAGTCCCTAAAAGCCGAAAAGAAATAAATTCAACAAAAATTCAAAAGAGCACCTTCGTACCCTTCTCAAAGTCCATTCGTCTTCGTTTCACAACCCTTTATTTCCTCCAAGATTTTTCAATCAAGTCAGGGAAAGAATTGGGAGTGTGGAAAGCTAGAAAATCATTTATTGAGTGAACCCAACCTTTCTCCAGCCTTATTCGATTTCGACTCTCACTTTGAGCCCTGAATGAAATTCAACGCAGATTTATGCACGGGAAGAGAATGGAAGTGCATGATTGATAGTTGAGTTGGAGAGGGGGAAAGGACGCTATTGAATAAACGAACTCCATATCCCTATTTGAGACACATGGTTTGGAAGAGAATTCGAGATGAAATTGATCAGAGATTGATATGCATATATGAGATTGTAAACACAAGATGAATGAACTTGTTAGGGACTGCTGTGTGAGTCTCCCGCCACCCTATAATTTGCAAGAGAGATTGAATGAGAATCTAGACCCTTTTCATCATCAACAATTTGACACAACATTTTTCTGAAAGGGGAATACTCTGTTTTCACTTAAGTGAATGAGATGGAGGAAAAGTGCAGGGTGATGGGGATATCAAGTGGTGAATATACAACAATGAAATTGGAGATGAAGAGAGAGGGGATGATTCAATGTGTAGGGTCTACTAACTAAATAAGGATGAAATACGGATAGTAGGACCAAGAGTTGTAGGAAAGAAATGCAACTGCACTTTTCTTTCGATCATAGTGTGTGCAAGCTGCATTTCCTATACGGATAAGAATCCTCAAAGTGTGTGTTTTGAGGGCTTGTTTCCTTAAGAAACTTTCTACTCTCTTTCTCCTATGGAGTACGAGGAGTGAGTCGCAGATGGTCGTAATCTAGATAGCAGGGGGTCCCCCGTTATGGGGAGCTAGATTGAAACTTTTTTTCAAGAAAGATAGGGCTTTTCTCTTTTTATATCTATCTGTACCGACTGCAGTAGGAGTAGGCAGTTGTGCAGCGTGCAATTCTAGTATTTTCAAAAATGCTGTGTAAATACTCCATATCCTAGAGATTTATTAAATTCTAATCGATCACAATTACTTTCTTTTACTTCTATTTCATTTAATAAACGAACATTGAGCTCAAATTCTTTCTTTATTAAGACATTTGAAAGAGAATGAGATTTTTGCTGAAAAATGAAATGGGAGATAATAAAGAGAAAGTAAATTTGGAAATGTAACTTTTATTCATCCCCATCCTCATCCTTTTACCTTATGATGACTTTCCCCTCTGACGTGTCGTGTCGTAGCAACTCTGGGAGGGGTGTGAGTGCCATCACACTCTTGAAAATTTACGAGGATTTTACAATTACCGTGGAGGGTTCGAGAGTCAAGTGTCCCATTAAACTGGCAATGGGTGCGTCTAAGTGCACGAGAATTTACTCAACGACTTTCACTTCACTTCTACTCCCAAGTTATTGAAGGTGTATGAGTTCAATATGAAGATTTGAAGTGGGAAATTCCCAGATCGTTACCCCGTTAAATGAGGACATTGTTCTCTCATATACGGATATATGTGAGAAGTTAATGTTTACATTAGGAGAGATGGGAGTCCAATTAAAATTCCACTGAGCCATGCAATGCAGATCCGTAGATTATTATTATCCGAGGCAGATCATTTAAAATTCATAGGGCATGCAATTGTGCATTTCAAATATTGATCCCTTCATTTATTTTCATTTTGTCTTTCAGGTGAAGGTGATGCTCCGGATTTGCGAGGGAGGGGACGAAAAGAGCGGTGGAGGTACCCTCGGGATTGACCAGCGGAGAAAACAGGTTACACTTCTGGATCCAACTCCCGGTGGAGGGATAACACCGGAGGAGAGACGGGTTGGAGTTTCCGCTCCGAAAATGTTTGCCTTTGATGCGATATTTTCCGAAGTTGACGATCAGGTGCGGGGATTACTTACAAGTCATATCCGTAACTCAGAATCAGATTGCAGTGTCATAAAGATCAGCTCAAATCAAAACTTTCTTTTCGGAGAATAGCAAGCAGGGGGAGCAAATCCCTTATGATTGGATAACGCTCAATCAAAGAGGTTAAATCTGTAAGAGCCGGCTGAGGGCGACGTATATAATGGCTAGGTTTGAGAGAAATATATAGGAGGACTTATGTTGACGATTTCTTCCCCCTAAAACGGGGAGATTTGACTTTGGATCCCAAGAATATTCGAGGGGATCAAAGAGGCGACGGTATGAAATGACATAGGAAAATCAAATCTTTTTGTTTTCTCATATAAAAGAAAGAGGGGTGGAAGAATACGACCATTTATCATGGACCAGGGTTTTATGACCTTTCTCGGCCAGATGACGAACTTTCGAAGGAAGAGTCCAGGAGATCCCTATGCACTATCTTGACCCAGCTGCCCCACTACCTTTAGTTTAAAACATTTTTTAAATCAAAATAATATTTCAGGGATACCCAATTTGAATTTTATGATCTTCCTTTGTACAAATAGGCATATAGCTACCAAAGCTAGTATATGTACCTATCTGTAGGATATTTGTGGAACAGACCCAAGAGCTTGAGGGCACCTCTGAACTTGAAAATGATTTATCGGGGTTGAGATATGAGATGAACTCTCGGTGTGCCCTTTCTCCCCAAATTCAATATGTAGCCCGTCGCATATTCATTACGAATTATTATACTCTCGAGACAGATTATTCCGTAAGCACCAAATCATAAAGTAGCGGGGAGGAATGAGAAGAGAAGGGTTTCCAGCTTTCATTTCTTCTACAATTCTCTCTATTATATTGTATGATGCATAACTCTTCCTTCCGCCTCCGCCTCCTCCCCCGCCATCAACTCTTTATCTGTTCCACTCAAATTTTTACGTGCGCTTCCGTTCCTCCCATCCGCAATATGAATATTAAATGGGAACTCACTTTCTCCATCGGAATGCAATTGTGCTGGAGAGGAAATGTTCAATACCGACTCATTCTTTTAAGTAAAACGAGGAATTATTTTTTAATAGCCATAACCCTGAAATCTTTTGGAATTAACTCGAGAGGAGCTTTCCAAGCGCCTCCAATTTAGCACAAATGCTGCCAAAATAAGGAAATACAACTGTCAGTTAAATACTTGTTTTGAAACCCCCTAAAAAGCAGATTCCCTTAGATAAAACGATGAGAGAAAAGTTTTGGAAAGCAAAACCAGCGAAGCATTAAAAATGATGATGGTTTTATTCTCATTCATTCCACTCGGTCGCTTCCATTTACTTTCTTAGAGCTGAGCTTAATTTCACAAAAAATTATGGGCTTATTTTTGGAACTGCATCCGTGCACATTTCTGAGATTGCAATCTGCATTTTGGTTCTGTGCGAGTAACAAGTGTTTTTAATATGCAAATTCCTCTGTACAGACTGAAATCTGTTCAGCATCTGTATGTGAACTCGTAGCATCTGCACTGGGTGGCGAAGATGGATGTCTGGTATCGCTCGGCGCTCTTGGTAAAGTGCAATTTTCAAATTCCAACCCTTTCTTTTAGAGAAGATTTCTCACACCGAGCTTAAATACTTAAATACGTGCTCAATTATCAATATCCAAATGGCTAGAGCTTCAGCCCAAAATGCTAATATCTTTTGCCAAGAAATCTGGAGAGTTGTGCTTTATTAAATTCAACAATATAAATCTTTATTGAGCTGGAAGCTTAATTGACATGAATATTCATTTCTTAATTTCATCCACAAAGTACAACTCTATGCTAATGACCCCCCTGAAAGCTAATTCACTTGTCCCTTTTCATGTGTCAACATCTCCTTGAATTATACCAAGAAATTTCCGCCCCTTAAATCCCCAACTTCTTAAGAAAGGATTAACACTGTTGCTGAAATTGTTTATAGCACACAAAAGTGTATTAATATTATTCACAGTGAGAACTTAAAGTTCCCCCTTCACTTCCACGATTCATTAGAAATTTATGGCTCGTACAAAAAGCATCTGTGCAAAGCCTGTGATTTACAATAGAATTACATATAGCGCAATACTACAATATATACTATTTCCCACTCCTCTCTTCTCCAAATGATTTAATTGGCTAAATAATTGATTCTCGTTTTTTTACAATATAGGGAAAAAACAAACTCTATTTGGGAAGCCTGCAAACCAGAAAATGGGGGCTCTTCCCACAGCTATATCTTGGCTATTTAAATCAATCCAGGATCAAAAGCAGAAGA
>JAAZTK010002140.1:0-11910 GCA_036507255.1 Megalothorax incertus
ACTGAATTCCCAGCTAAATAGCTCGCTCCAATTGCTAATCCATCCGTAAAATTATGTGTAAAATCAGCTGCTAGATTCAAATACCCTGCTACTTTGATTTCTCCACCCGAATCTGAAATAGTTAAGTCGTTTTTGATTAAGAAATGTCCGTTTTAATTAAAAATACTCGCTTTTCTTTGAATTTTTATTATCCTTTTTGGTCACAACGTCATTAGATCCCTTTTTGGCAGAAGCTCGGGTCCTTACACCATCCTTAGAGTCACCCTTGCCACCTTTTGACGATGTATTTGGAGATGGCTCGTCCTCTACGGCCTTGTGATCATGTCCATGTGAATGTCCATGACCTCCTTTAACAATACGAATGAATTTTTCTACCATGAGGAAGGTTATAATCCCCACAAGAACCCAAATCCCAACGGAGAGATCGTGTGAGTGGAGTTCTGCCTTTTCTTCGTCAGTGTGGACATGGGCTTCATGTTCTTCGTGATGTGAGTCGTGGTGGTGGTCATGAGATTCATGTTGATGTGAATGATCATGAGAATGATGATGGTGGTGGCCACCCTCTTTAGCAAGGATTGCATGAGGGATAAGATGAAGGAAAGCATCTCCGAGTAGACCACCCGAAGCAAAGGAGAGAAGGATTTTGAGAAGTGATTGTTTTTCTTTGGAATTGTCCAGCGGGATGAGGAAGAGGATGAAGAAGGGGGCTGCTGAGATTAGGAGAGTGGAGGCGAGTGCTTCGACCCACATCTTAGGTATTAATTAGTTGAGCTTGATGGAGAGTAGAATCCTTGAAGAATCTGCCAAAATATTTAAGCAACAATTTAAAATACGGAATTAAATAATTAGATCTTTGAGGGGGCAGATTAAAGGGTACCTACTTACCGACTATGAATTGTTTAATTAATTAGCGTAAATTGATGTATATTCAAAATTTAAGGGAAGCTGGAACTTGTGAATTTTTTAAAACACTTTTAAAGGGGAGAACTTGAGGAATCTTTGATTTATTCAATGGTGTCCTGTGTCCTGAGCCTCTGATTGATGTCCTTGGAATAGTTCCTCAAGTTCAATGAATTATCTAAGCATGCAATTAATTAATTTAGAATTAGATTTATACTTGGAGGAGTCGAGTTGGCTGTCCAGACTCGAATCTTGGAATTCTGACAAGTTTGCGATAAGTTGGATCCGCCGGTTATAGGCGCACTTTAGCTTCTATTGCATTGCGAGAGATCTAGGGCTTCCGAAATGCAAGGAATTCGAATTTCGAACGGTCTGAAACCAATCTGATAAATCAGATTCTGATCAGTGATTGGAATCTGATTGATCCTGAGTATATAACTATTAATTTGTCATTCTGAATTTAATTATGTCTTGCAAAAATAAATGAATCTGACAAACAGATCTGATTTCTTTTGCTGATCTACGATTTTTGACAAGTTCGAGATTGCATGTGGAATTAAAAATATCAGATTCCAGCCCTAGAAGTAAAAAGATGTTCGTTTAAAAAATTTAAATGTAGGTTATATAAACTTTAATTCCAAGAACTAGATTATTAAGCACAATTGCAGATCGAATGTTTATTTTAATTGTGGTTTTAAAAATCTGCTGTAAAAAGTAACTGAACAGTAAACAAAAAAAACTTTATTTATTTTGTGCAAACAGTTATAGAAAAACTCGACATTATAACTTTAAATCAGGCTAATAAATGCAAAGAAAGTAGTAGAAGGACACTCTATCCCTTCTACTTTCTTTGAATAAATGCATCGCGTCGATTAAATACAAGTCAAAATCAAATGCTTTCCTTTAGCTATTATAAAAATCTTTATAATCCTCATAGTCATATTCCCTAAAGGGTAGGTCAAAGGTTATTGTTCCAGTCTCCTTTGCTTTCTCAACCTCTACAAGTAGCTGGAACTGCTTCTCTTGACATATCTGCGTCTTATCCCAATGAAGTACAGATCCATTATATGGAGAGATGAATTGTTTGAGTAGCTCCACGTTTCGATAATCAATTACGAGGAATTCATCACGACAAATTGGACAAGGGTTACCAGAAATCACTCGACCTTCTTTCTGCAATAGTCAATATAAAATTAATTAATTCTTTAACATTATGAATGATCAAGTACGTACAATGCAAGTGGGTCTAGTCTTCTTTGGTGCGAATTGACCCTTGAAATTCCTGCGGTAAGGGACCCAAACTGGGATATCTCCATAAGTCTCTCTATACGCTGTAATTAAAATGAAAATAGATTAGAATTGGATTTGAATTTTGAATGAAATCCTACCGTGGCTCTTCATATAAAGGATACTAGTTTCAACTGAGATGACCTTTGTCCTTTCTCGAGAGGGTGCCCTTGTTGGGACATCAATCTTTTCACGTGCCTTTTCCTGTTCAATCTCTTCATCGAGGAGTTCCTCCATTCTGGATCCAATTAGCTTGGAATAAAGGGGGATTGTGAGGGAGGAGATGGGCCGAGAAGGGACGATGGCTCTTTCTTTAAGGGTTGGAAATGGAAGACGAAGAGCCCTCGGCCTCGTAAATGACATTACTCCAAATCGGCTTGAGCTCAGCAAAAGATTTATTCTGGACATTTTGTTGCTTCAAATCCCTGAAATGAATTAAATTATTAAAATCATTTATCAATCCGAAATTCCGAATCGGAATGCAATTATACATCAAGTAACTTGAGTCTAGATTCAGGATTCTCCAAATAAAAGCAATTAAAATACCTGGACTAGATGTACAACTATTCAGTCACTTGTAGATGACCTTTTTGACCTTTGTTAAGTGTTCTGCTGGAATTCGAAAGCAATAAATTAGAATATTATTCAACCAAATCTGAAAAATTTTACACACCTTTTCAGAGTTAAATAACTGCAAATCCCCTTCCTTTATGACCTGACTAATAAGTTGTATCGGTCAAGTTCTAATTAAAGGGTGTCGGTGACATTGACCTATTCTTTTATGGGGCGCGAGATCCTATTATAAAATTAAAATTTTGTCATTTTAAAAATAAACTTAATTTTAAAAAAACCAAATTAATATTAAGTTAGTTAGGGCTTACCAAAACCAAATACAGTGGTCACTCCGAGAGCTTCAGTGTCCTCAAATTTTGCAGGTTTTAACAAGATTTTGCTGGATTTTGCAAACTTTTACAAGTTTTTGCAAGAATTGTCAAAAATAAATATTTTTTTGCAGGTTTGAGACTGATTTTTTTCAAATTCGGTGAATTGGCGCAGACTTTAGGCTCTAATATACTCGTTGGACAGCCATTTCTTTGAAAGGAAATAAAATCGAATTGCATTGCATTGCAAAGAGAAAGGCGTGGATTTGTTCAGAGGTAAGATCATTTAATTAATTTTAATTGACTTTATTTAAATTGGTACAATTAATTAAATTTTAATTAATTCCTTCTCAGCATCTCTTCGTGTCACTGATCCCCTTAATCTCTTTTTCAGTTTCAGGTGGAATGATGAGAAGCCTTTAACTCTGAGCAGCCTAAAACCACCGTGAAAACAGCTTTTTCAAAACAATACCTACTTTAATTAATTAATTAATTAACTGAGCTGTATAAACTGAAATTGTCGATGGCCACCTCTTGTTTATTTTAGTGCCCTCAATTAAATCAACGTTTACAAATATTAGATTTTTAGCTAAATAGGCATCGTTTTTCTTGTACAAATATTGGAAAAAAAGTTGAACAAAAGAGATAAAATTGGGGTCAGCTGACCTCGGGAGCCCTGACATGTTTAATTGGAATTAAAAGACACCTGAAAGAGACCTTGCCAGGAGAATTGACATCAAATTTGGTCAATTACCGCAGATTAAAAACAATTGCCATTCGAATCTCCAGATGGACATCTCGCTTCCGGATTTTGAAAAAAATCATTGATATTCGACTATAATTCAAAATAGGTGAATATTTTAGATATTACATAGGGTCAATCGATCTCTCGTCTTTAAATAGGTTTAGAAGCCGTGACATGTCATGTCCATTTACGTCGTTAAATCGTCAATTTCAAATAGGCCAATATGGCGGCGGGTATAGACGATAGGCATGTGATATAAGATATATATATAGGACCGTCGACTATATAGCTTATAGCCTTATATATTGCGTTATATCCGGGAGATATATAGTTAGGTTTGGGGCAAGATGAGATCGTGACTCGATCCTCGGAACTTGGAATTTTGAATTGAAAAAAGTTGAATTTCGAATTTGATTGATTTTAAAAAAGGGTTTAACGTTAAAATTTTTAATTTAGATTAATTAAAAACAGTTTTAGATCAATTGGTATATTTTTCCAAGCTATAGGCCGCTAATTTGACGATTAAATTGAGAGATTATTTTTGGGGTCAAATGATACAGGAATTTCCGAAATATAAATTATACGAGATGATCGAAAGGCTTAAATTTTACTATATTTAAGATAATTTAAAAATAAAAATATTATTTAACTAATTAATATTATTTATTTTTTGAATTTAGAGAGCTGACACTGGGACAAAAGGATTTTTGAGGAAGCTGGCGACTTGAGAAGTAGGAATCAAGAAATTAAACAGAATCCCGGATTTCAAGAATTAAGCAGAATCTCGGCCCTGTTTTAAATGATTTAAAATTTTAAAGATAGCTCAAGAGACTCAAGAGTTAAGATGGTAGGTTAAACACTTAAAAACATTACTATTTGAAAGAATTGTTTAATTAATCTAATAGTCTAGTCAATTTATACATATAAAGAGGTGGAAAGTTGAACCTATATTTTTTTTAATTTTAGATAGCTGCACTAGTATTTAAAAAATTAAAAGTTCAAACCAGCCGACATATATATTATAATACGAGTATCATATTAATTATAGCTTCAGCCTGGGTTTGGAACTTGTTTAAAACTTTAAGACTAAAGTTATATATGTACTACAAATTGACGTCACGGATTAACAAATTAAATATAGATTTAGGACAATTTTTTTGATGGAACGAAAGTACAAATTAACTTACTCGTTAAAGCTTAACAATTTTATGTCAATTGGGATCATGTTTGTACACTTTTAATAAAGAAACAAAAGTGTGGCTTATTTATAATTTATAAATTATTCTAAATATACAATTATCGTACAAAATGGGATAAAACAAAAGATTTAACAAAAAGATAACAAATGTTAAAAGACGCCAAGTTTGAAATTTGAATTGGAAAGTCTGAAAAGGTCTGAAACGGTATACCTACTTATACGGGTAGGGTTTTAGCCAGGACATTAGAGTTAATTAAGATGACAATTTTGTGAGGAATTATAGGATATGAACTACAGAGAGGGATTGAAAAATACACAAATTGACTTTGACTTTTAAAAAACAAATTAAAACCAAAATTTCTTTTCCATTTCAGCCTGCAATAGCCCCAGAGCGTCTACTGGGGTGTCTTAGCCCCCTTCTGGACAAGTCCAATGGGTCCATCAAAAGCTTGAACGCCGTTGACAAGATTGTTGGGTAATCTTAACTTTTTATTTACTCCACCAAGTACCAACTGATATTTAATAACTTTATTTTTTACTTTTTAGTTTGATGAATAAGTTTTCAAAGAAGCTTGTAAGCAAATGTACTTACATAAATATCCTAAAGGCTACAAACCACCAAATCCTCTCTCTGTAAGTCCACAAATATTACTTGTACAATCATAAATTCACGAAATTATTTTTATATGTATTTTATTAATTTATAGATTTATGGAAAGGGGTGGATGGGATCTAGTTTATGGTTGGATTGTTGATGGAATGTCTCATAAAAATTGGCCACTACTCCGAGAAGTTGGTACACTCCTCCTATATACCCCAGTCACGGTGGCCCTATTGAAGCAAAATGACCTCCCGAAAAGGTTAAAGCTCCTCTCAAAATGCGAAGATCCTGGTGAGTTTTGCGTCTAACAATACCCCATTTTTGTGATTTTTTTTGCGATGAGCAGTTTAATTTAAATTTAAATTTTTAAACCCTGATTTTTTAATCACTATTTTTATTTTTGAATTAATACAGAAACAAGTGGAGTAATAAGCCAAGTTGTGGAAAAATGGAAGGCGGAAGTCCATCGTCATGTTGATGGAATCCCCAAGTCCTCTCCTTCACCTCCACAAGCCCCTCCTCAGCCCATTGAAATAATTGACCTGGATCCAGTCAGTTCCACGACCACAACTCCCACCTCAAGCGAAACCACTCCTGGGACTAACGCTAGCAAATCTACAATAGCATCCTCCTCATCCGCAGAGCCGACTTCCACCACAAACGAGAATTTTATTGATAATTTGGATCTCAATAACCCGGATTTCAATCCTGATGACTTTGACCGCTCAATTGATCAACATCTTGGCTCGGAGGAGCCTCCCTCAACGACTTCCTCCACTTCCACTGCCCTCAATCAAGGTAAACCTAAAATCATATTTTACAAGATTGGATCCGGGGAATTCTGGACTCCAGACTCAGGCCCTTCACTCAAATCCGGAGGAGGAGCTTCTGCCAATGATTCAGCTGCTACTACAGAGAGTGGTAGTACAGAGAGCGATAGTCCTTCACCCAAGAAAAAGAAACCTCGAAAAGATCCCACGATAGCTCCTGAAACCCCAGAAGGCAAAAGGGATGGCCTTAAACTAATCATTCATAAAAAGACACTCACTTCCTCGCCATCTCCGACCAAATCCCCCACAGCCACCCCCACTAGCCCCGTCAAAAAGAAGTCAATTTCGGATGAAACTCCCCCAAAACCCGGAAAGATCCAAAGAAAAGCCTGAAAAAGATGGTAAGAAAAAGGATAAAGGTGAGAAATCCGAAAAACCTGACAAAAATCAAGATAAAGTCAAAAAACATCGTAAATCTGCTCAAGAAAAAGCCGAGGAAAAGGCCAAAGAAGATGAGCAAAAAGCAAAGCTTGCTAAACAAATTAAAGAAGGAAAGAAGCACCTGAAAGAGAGGCGGAAGGAGAAAGAACAAGAGGAAAAACGGAGGGTTCAAAGGGAAAAAGATGAAAAAGTGCTAGAGTCTGTTATAGCCTTAGGGAGTCTTAAAGGGTCTGGGTTCAAAAAGATCCCCAAAAAGACTTCAAGCTTTGCTGATGCCATCTCCACTGGAACTGGCTCTGAGAAGGAAAAGAAAGAAGTTGTCAAATCCTCGGAAAAAGAGTCAAAAATCTCAAAAGAACCAATTTCCGGTAAATCTATAATTTCTGAACCTCAAGAGACTCCTCCTCCACCCCCAACAGAAGTCACCCGAAGGCCAATCCGTGTTAAAGTACCACCGAGTAAGTTTCGGACCGAGGCAATCATGCAAGAAATGGAGAAAAATGCGAGAAGAACCACTGAAAAAATTCCAGAACCTCCTCCAGAGACTCCAGGCTCAACTTCTCCGGCCACAACGCCCTCATCCGTTGAAAAACCTCGAGATAAAGGAGTCAAGAGGCCTTCAATTGACAATACGAGCTCTTCCAAGAGCGAGAAAAAAGCCAAGCTGGATCCAAATGCCGATAAATCAAAGGAAAAAGACAAAAAGAGCAAAGAGAAGTCGGAAAAACCGAAAGGTGGAGGCCTTCAAGAGTCCTCACTCTTCATGGATATTATTACAAGCTCAGTGACGTCCAAATCCACTAAAAAACGCCGTACCTCCTCCTCTGCCTCTGAACCCAAGGACAAGGAGGGCAAAGAGTCCAAGAAAAATGGCGATGGAGCCAAGTCTGCAAAAGATCCAAAACCTGTATTCAATTTTTATCGAGAGCGTGCAGAGACTGAGGAGAATCCTCCAAACGCTCCCGAGGGATTTGACCTTGACCGTGAAATTGACAGTTCAATTGAACGTGGAAATGGATTTGTGGCTGATCCTGAAGAATCAAAGCTCAAGAGTTCTCTAGCTCCGCCCCAAGCGGTGGGAAGATCCCGTAAAATCAAAAAGAAGGTCAGTTTCAAGGCGGATGAGTCTCTGGTGGAGACATTTTTCATTGAATTCGACCCGGATGAACGTGTCAATGTGCATAAGGTTCAACAGGCTCTAGATGCGGCTCAGGCTGCCCTAAATCTGAATAAAGAGAATAAAGATAAGGATGGGAATGGGAACGGGAGCAAGGATGTGTCAACAAAAAGCGGATCCAAGTTTGATAATGCAAATATTGAAGGGAAACGCCTTAGCATAAGGATGTATAGGAAGTTGAGTGATGATAAGATGGAGGAACGGGTCAAATGGAGCCGTCCAAAGCTGATTTGGAAGGGACCGGATGTGGGGGTGCCTATCATCCGTTCTGAGGAGGCACAGGTCCAGAAGGAGCGGGAACAGGTTATTCTGGGAGTAATTTACTTTCAAGGGAATATACCGGATTCCGCAAAAGAACCTGACCCGGAGAAGGGGGATGAGAACGAAGAGGAACCCAGAAGGATTCCATATGAAGATTTACCGGGTGTGACTGGGCTTGAGGATCATTCTGGAAAGAGTTGGCCGATCCCTCAGCCAAGGGGGAAACCCGCGAGTGGTCCAATGTCTGGATATACTACTAGTATGCCCGTGTCTGGATTTGGAGCTCCACCAATGAGCTTTCCAGGGGCGCCGATGGGAATTCCTCAAGGGGAGAATGCCTGGAATCCGAATGTACCACCACCCTTTGGAGCTGTAAGTTTATTTATTTGAGATTTCGCCTATATTTTTTGACTTGATTCAAATATTAAATAAATATGAAATACCCCGTTTGCTTTGCTTTTTATTTTATAATTTGATTTTGATTTTTTCCTAATTTTTTTATTTTAATTTGCACATTTCCAGCAGGATCCTAATTTCCGATTTCCCACAAATAACCCACCACCATTCCTTCATCAGCAGGTTCCACCGCCAATTGGTAATTTTGGACCACCACCAAACTTCCTCCCACCAATGTCTGGTCCCCCACAAAACTTTGGATTTCCAATGAGTATGCCACCAATGAGTGGACCACCAGGAGGAATGCCTGGCCATGGCCCAGGTCCAGACTTTGCCAACTTTGGAGGACGTCCACCTTTTAATCAACAGCTCCCTCCTCAACAGCAGCAACCTCCACAATCTCGGAGGCAATTTGAAAAATTTGAGAGGGATAATGAAAGGAATCGGAGGGAGAATGCAGGTCGAGATGGGAGAGATTACAGAGGAGATCGGGATCGTGAGAGGGATAGAGATCGAGATAGGGATCGACGTGACCGAGATACCAGGGAATATGACCGTGGAGGTAGCCGGGATTCATTCAGATCTGGTGCTAGAGGAAGGGGAGGTAATCCTAATTTAATTTATTAATTTATTTGAATTTTAAACGATTCTTTTTACCACAAAACCAGGTGGAAAACAAGGCACAGTTCAATGCCGTTTCTTTTCCAGAGGTTATTGTTCAAAGGGGAAGACTTGTGACTTTCTACATGGGTCTCCACCTTCGTCAACGACTGCCTCCTCCACCTCCAGGTCAGATAGGGGTCAATCACGGCCTTCACGCTTCACATCACCCCCTCGAGACCTCCAAGAAAACCCTATTGAACCCACTACAACCATTGCAGACCTTACAAGCTCATCGTCAACAGATATTATCATGATTGAACCATCAAAAGGGATCATTTCGAGGTCAAATTCACTCGATAAGCCGCCGGAAGTGGCTACCGTCCTCCCTCAAGTCCAAGAAACTACTACTCCTTCATCTCCTCAAGAGCCCCTAGCCCCGATTAATGTCATACCCGCCTCTGAAGGCCCACCAAAATTTACTCAGCCACCAGACTCACCCATGGACCAAGCTGAGGAAGACCTGGTACCACCAGGTTGTGACTGAAATTAAAAGAAACTTGAAAAAACAATCAGTTTTTAATTTCTTGCCGCTTACATTTTTAGTTTATATTTCTTACAGAAAGTGGAACCTTCTTCATATATGTGAAAAACTGGTGTTTTATTCGTTTCTTTTTTTTAAACTCGAATTTTTATTGTTAAATCTATTAAATCTTGCTTACATAATTACATAAAAATAGGTGGTGCCTAATCCTATATATTATTTTTTATTACCTTATTTCCCGACTTGATATATTGTGAACCCTGCTCTAATATCTATTATAAGGTTAAGCTCAAATTGTTAATTATTGTGTAAATGTTTTGTACAGAATATTTAAATCATAGTACCTATACTACTACAATACGATATACAATATTATGTAATTTAAAAAAGAATTAACGGCACGCGTTCAATTAATTATAATTTTATAAATAATATTATTAAATTATGTATAGGGAAATTGTGCTTATAAAAAATTATATTATGGGAATTATTAAATAGCAATTTCGAAACTAAATTAATGGACTTGAAATATTAAACTCATTTTAGTTGGAATAATTGATATATTTTAATTTTATAGAGTCTGGAATTACTCCAGCGTTGAGTAGGACATGCGAAATGCATATGCTGAAATCTGAATTTAAGTTTTAGGGCATCATTTTACGATTCCTAGTACGGTAATCATAAATCATAATACTTCAATACTCCCTGACGGTAATATACGTGTAATATTACTATTAGTTATATGGATAATTACCACAATTTTTTATCGACCAAACTTTCCATTTATCGTACGTTATATAATTCCACGTAGGTCACCAGAGCTGAGTCAGGATTATCTAGGATTTTATGCTATAAATTTCAAATATCCTTGGGTTGACCTTCGACCTGACCAATTAAGTTAGGTAATTATATGTTGTTGAGCTCATCTTCGAAATGCGTAACAATAGAAGAAGTAGGTAAGCTATTATTACATAGGATTTGTTTTTTGTCTAGACTCTAGAGCTATTGTTAACTTACTTAATCAAAGTTATAAGTTATACTTATATAAATATAACTATAAGTAATATATGTAATTTATAAGAGTTGTTATTTTATTACAATAGGATACTTAAGGACGTAGGATACCTACGGATATATGTATAGGACTTCAAAATATTATTGTAAATGATTTTTTACTATCTGTACAAGTGGGAGTTTGTACCTATTTGAGAGTTCACTGATAACTACTATCCGTATTAGTGAATGCAGGTGGAAAATGGAAGGTGATTTACAAAGTGTAATTATTTGCATATTCTGATATTATACCTATATTTAAAATATAGTAAATTAGCAAGGAGTTGTGAAGGTCTTTTATTGGGCAGTGGGATCCTGCTTAGAAAATTTAAATGTTATTGATAAGTAACTTATCAAGTTATCACTCATCGTCAGTGTATAACTGATATTTATATTGTAACTTAACATGTAGATGATAATTGAATGTCATACTCGTATCATATTATTTATCGTACTACGAGTATTTATGATTAATGAGTGAGTTTGAATGAAATGTTTAGAAGAACTCTTAATTAACTCTTAAATTAAGTTTTATGTATTTCCGGACAGACTCTGTAGGGTACGTAGTAGGTACGCAATGAATGGCCCAAAGCAATGGAAGCTTTTTGATGGAAAATGAAATATGTAGTAACTTCTAAAGGGTCAAAATTGTCTCTGTACCAAATTATGGGAAAGCATAATTATTAAATATATGTATTATCTTATCTAATTAGGTATATGAAATTAAATGAACTTCAGAACTTCCGAACTTCGGATGACAATCTTTGATGTTTGATGCTTCCAGCTTCGGTCAGGAAATCATTATTTTTGGTCGAGTGCGACTGCATTCAAAGGGTTTTCGAGACTTGCAAGATCCTTTAATAAGTTATTTAATTAAATTATAACAAGTTCTTATCAAAATCCTATGAAATGGAACTTATTTTAAAAGCCATTTATTACTTTTATGGCCAGTTCCACAAACGTCAGTTAGCTTAAACCTCGGTTAGTGGGATTTTGAAAGTTGAATATTTTGAAAACGCGCGGACTTTTTAATTTTTTTAGTTTTGCATTTTCTTA
>JAAZTK010002141.1:0-11910 GCA_036507255.1 Megalothorax incertus
TTCTCGCTCCAATTATTCCATCCAACTCTCGTACGAGTACACAGAGATAGGAAATTAAGTTTAATTACAATTTCAGAGAGTACTTCTCCCATCATAAATCAACTATTGTTACTCGATGATTTGTGAGAGGTCAACTCATAATATGGGGTAGGCCACTCTACCTTTCAATTCATAATTAAGCGGCCCATATCGCGCCCAAATGATTTAGTGTGGATTTTTGGGCATTTTTCCAATTAATAGACTTTAAATTCTTAATTAAAGGTGCGTAATTACCATAATGGTGCATACCTGGTCCGAATCGGTGGGGAAACAGTCTAGAGTGTTTGGCTAAAAGCCAAGGGTAAAGTGGATGGCCGGAGCCAGGAGGCTGGTGAGGGTGTCCACCGTGATGCATCCACGGGGGAAATTGTCCGGGATGATGACCATGAGCTGCAGCAGCCGCAACCGCCGCGAAATTAAGGATACCAGGCGGGTAACTGGGGAATCCGTGAGGGCCTACATTGACCAAATGATGAGGTCCTCCTCCTGAGCTTACGGCAGGGTGATGAGGATCTCCGGGTGAGGGATGGAGTTGATTAGTGGTAAATATGGGGCTTTTAGACTCGCGAGGAGGAGGTGATGTAGAGGAGGAGCCGGAATGGACAGAAGCTGACCTGCTCCCGCCGTTTTGGTGTGAGGAACTTGGCGGAGAACCTCCATTTGTGGTAGTATGGGCAGTAGGCGGTGATGAACGCCTTAGTGACTGCTGCTGGAGGGCAGCTAATGAGTTTAGATGAGAGGTAAGTAGAGAATGTCCGTTTGTAAAGTGGGTAAGGTCAACTCCTTGTGTCATTCGGATTGGAGTTGGTGTGGGGAGGGAAGCTTTCGCCGTAGAATCTGGAGGTTGATCAGGGGAGGCGGGTGCTGATGGTGAGTGCTCTTTCGACCTAGGTCTACTTGATTTGTTACTCCCTCCACCTCCTCCGCCGCCGACAATTGAATCAATTGAGAATCCAATTTTTGGGCGGTGTGCGGCGGGAAGGTCGGTTGGCTGGGTGGGTGCGAGAGGCATCATAATAGAGAAGTTGAGATCAGGAAAAATGTCACCGACAATCAAACTTCAAACTATCGTCATATGTGTCAATTGGGGAAAAAAGTACACATTTGACGAATCTTATAAAAGAGCTTACTCAGCCTTCTTGGGCTTCCTACACCTTTGTAAGTAGGCACTTGAACATTTTGACCAATGTGAAAAACTAGAAATATTAATCTCACAAATCTCTTTTTGACCTTCGCTCTCTCTTTCTAAAAAAAGTAATATTCCACAAAATTTTGTGATCAAACTTTAAAAAACACTTGTTCTCCGAACTATTCTTTCAATTGACCACCGTATCAATATCTCATTTGGAACAATTCTCACTCACTTAAGTTTCGGCTAATGAGCCGCTAATATATGTTAATTGAGTTGTGTTTAAGGGTATAATTTGAGGATAGCTCTGCTTCGCTCAGTGACTCAATTAGGAATGATCTGACTGAGATTTCCCCTTCCTCTATATTACTCGAGAGTACGCGAAGAGTGTAGAGAGAAGATGAGGAGGGGGACGGCCCTAACTGGCTTGGGAGGAGGAGTTAGTCTCCACATCCTCCCCTACCTAACCTCCAACTCTCCATCTCTAAACACAATCCCTAATAGACTCATTCACACCTAACCTTCCCAACAACACGGGCCAATCCACGACGCAGGGGACTCGTTACAAAGTACCTTTAAAACACCTTTTTAAAGGAACCCTTAACCGGTGTTTAAACACGGTGTAATATCGTACTAATCTCCAGAAACAACTATTTTTCATTGCACATATTGGGGGAATTGCTCCTAGCAGCTCCAAATCAGATCCAATTAAACTGAGGATGAAGCGTGGGTGGACTTTGAGAGCTTGATGAAAAAGGAAGTTAAAATTTTAATTCGGAGGGTGTGGGGTTTGAATAATTTGAAGAATAAATCTTTTTGGATTAGATGGCTCAGAGTCATTAGATTGAGCTGAGAAGAAGACGTTGGGGGTAGTCTGCAACCAAGTCAAAATAAGATGGTAATTGCAGATAGGCTTTGAACTGTGGGGGGAGACTAGGAATTAATATAGACGTAATGGATGAGAGAGGGGGAGTCGTAAAGATGATGAAAATGGCTTTATTCCTTTTATATGATAAATCAGATGCAAACGAGACAGCTCGAGAGGCGACAACCATTAAACCATTTTCACACACTCACCATCTAATGATATGAAAGGGGCTTTGGCAGTTTTAAGGACATGATTTATTTCATAAAACATTCTTGCATTTCTGCCAAAAAAGTACCTACGATATTATATTTTATAAATAATTAAAAATTAAAAAAGAGAGTTGATGTCAAACACATTTCGGTCCAGGATTAGATCCAGCGTGCGGAGAGGGATTTGGAAATCAGCGTTGAAAAGACGGAAGTTTTGTATCTTGACCACCTTTACGGCACAAGTTTTTACTCCCTTCTTCTTGACACCCTCCTGAGCCTCCTCTCCGATGGTAAGGACACCCAGATCAAATATGGAACTACATAATTTTATTCCAAATTAAAACAAGTTTTAAAAATTAAAAATATGTGCAATTTACCTCCGGAAATAAAGTTTAAAAAGTTTGGGACAATTCTTCAGAAGCTCTTTTGCCCAATCAAGATCCAGAAGCGAGGATTTCTCAGGTTTACCCGGAAATAAAGGGAGTGTGTCATCCACCTCGAAAAAATATCCTATTTTCAGGTTCTCAAGGCTGGGGAGGTTACAAAATGGCTTAAGAGCTTGGAAAGTGAATGGCCCATCCAGATTGATGTATTTAAGAGTGGTGAGAATGGCAGGAACTTTAACATTAAGGTTCGGCAGCAGCTTCCAGCCTTGCCTCAATTGATGTTCATTAGAGCCCCAAAGTCTATGATAAGTTACGAGTTTCGGGAATTGATTGAGGAATGTCAAGCCGAGATCATCAATGGGGTCAAATGGTAAATGGTCCTCAAAGAGTTGGATCCGGAGATTTTTAAGTGAATTTTTACATTGAAGTGCGACACTCTTGCAGAATTCCTCATCTTTCTTGTAGCAGAACAGCATTAAAATCCTTTGTTATTGTAAATATATAATATTAAATAATTAAAGAGCAATTAAATAAATTAAAGTTTACTCAAGTTGACCCATAGTCGTCTGCTCTTTAATCAAAGATAGGTTCCAGTCACTTTCTCCCATCCAGACGACAAGGAGTCCCTTTAAATTGAGGATAATCCGAGTATCCGTGTCCCAATTGTACTCCCTTGTCAGACCCAAATACCTGAGAGTATTTCTAGCCTTGATCAGGATTTTCCTCATCAATTCACTAAGGTCATCTGAAGGGACTTCTTGAGTGAATTCCAAGTAATAACATTCGAATCTCTTTAGGCAGGTGAGGGGGAGTTGGGCAACAATCCTTAGAATGGCCAGTTCAGTAAGTTTGGCCAATTTTGAGACTTGTGATTCAAATTCCATTTCCAAATTGAGGATTTGAGCGGGAAGGTCTCCATGCTCTTTCGGAGGAACAAAATCGAGATCCAGTACCACGGGTTTGGTCAAAAAAACATCTTGAAGATTATTACTCCCTTCTAAGATTCTCCAGAATGTCTCCAACCGCATTTCCCCCTCCATCTTAAGTTTTTTAAGGCTTGGTAAAGATGGGAATCGGCAAAGTCTTGCCGATGAATAATTCTTGAGCGTCAATTTGGTCAGATGACCGTTCCGGAGTGCATCAGGGAATCTCGGACACAATGATTCTTGGCGGGAGCAATCAACGGTGGCTGATGTTCCAAGTCCTTTGACGACAGAGTTAAACCTTGGGGAGGTTAGTCGAACGGCCCTGATATCTTTTGGAGGAAGGTATTCGAAGATTTGCGAAAGAATCTGGCAAAATATGCAATCATTAGTATCGTACTACATTGTTATTAATTATAGATTCTAGGATTTGCAAGTTTACTTCATTTGGAACGCTTTCAAGAGTGGGAACGCTATGATTTGTGGTGAGACAATTGTGCTTGGCATCCCTAACTGTACTCCTAGTCATTACTGGCATTTTTTGTTTTTGGACCGTTTTTTGCAATTTTTTGCGAGGATTTGACAGGATCTTTTGAGCAGATTTAGAGAGTTTTAAAAGTGAAAGCAAAAAGTGAGATTTTAAAGATCCAAAAAAACAACCAATTTCACCAATTCCATTCTATTTACATTTCATGCATCTATGGATAGGATCTATGGATAGGAAATCATCCATGTGTAGGGTGTCATCTGCTCCTGGCTAGCTAACTCCGAGGCTAAAGGGGGCTATTAATCCATCCAATATTTACAAAGGCCCTTAGGTCCCCTTTAGTCAACCCCCTCTTCCCTCGTAATAACACCTTTAAGGGCTACATATCACTATTGACTTGCATGAGATATTTACAGCTTTCCTCCCATTGCTCCTCAGATTCGATTACCTGATAACCCACATACTGAACTTACATGGTACGCATATTACGAGCTAGACTGCTTTAAAAACCCCCAAAAGCACACATCCGCAAAAGGCAATCAAGCTGCTAAGGGCTATTAAACAGAGTATAATTAGTTTCAGGTAAGGTGTTCAAATCATGTACTATTTAGCTCCCACCTGCTCTCCTCTGCCCCTCTCATCATCAAAGTCATCTTAAAAACAATGGTTGAACATTTGAAATTTGAATTTTAAAAAGGCATCCACTCAAAATTGCATTTTGATTGATCAGGTGCAAGGGAGGATCATATTAAACGCGGATTAAGGGGTATGATAATGGGATTATGATATTTGAAATGTGATCCTCAGAGAGCTCAGCAGTTGGTCCTCGAGAGCGAGATGTGAATTCCTGCATAATCCTCTCTTGGTAGAGCAGATTGGCCCATTTGATTGATGCTTTAATTAAGCTTACATCCCAGAATGATGCGCCTCCTTATAATGCCTTAAGGGATTCAGACACTTGACCTCGGGTGTTAAACCTTTTGAATTAGCATATGACATCCTCAATGAAAGAACAAAAGGATTCAACCCTTTCAATTTCATTGGCAAATACCTACTTTTAAAATAAATTAAAAAGATGCTGGTTTTTTTTAACCGGCGGGTTTTTGAACCCTCCTCTCGTTCTTATTTATTGACTCCACTCCCTGGCCAATTACAGGCTGAGCTGATCAACTCTAAAATGCAACATGGTCAGTATAAGCCGGGTCCTGATTGATTCCTTAATGAATTGGCGTGACTCGACTGTTGAGGAATCCAATTTGCCGTCAACACCTTCCTTCTTAACACCGCCTCGGATTCAATACTATTTCACAGCACCTATCCGTATACAGATAGATGTAATGAAATGGGAGACGATTCAATTTATTTCCGAGCACGATCTCACACCTGATTTATTTCCAAAAACCCACCCACTTTTTTTCAAATACTCCTCGCATCTTCTTTTGAAGGCTCCCCCGAACAACATTAACAAATAGAAAAATTTGGGAAAGAATCGAGTTACAATCTTTTATGAATATTTGTGAATGAATCGAGTGAAGAAAACAAATTGATTTCATTCAACCCGAGATCCTTTTTCAATGGTTTGATTGACGTGCATTAAATTTATTTGGCCACATTTGAATTTACTCATCAGGATCTCTAGCTAAATAATATGAAATCATTTAATGAGCATCCTTTTGTTTATCAATACCCAATTTATTAATCAATCAATCAAGTCGACTTTGCACAATTCACAAATTACTCCCTGACACGCATTTCCTCAACGATCATAAAAATGAGCGTCCTTTTGGCTTTCAAATTACAAATTTGCATTGCATTTGCATTAATGTAATTAATTAAATTTAATTAAATTATATTGCAAATTGGTATATATTGTAGTACCATCAGCTCCTAATTATATACCATTTGAAACAAATGGTAATTAATATAAGGTGGAGCGTTGACTTCACCATCAAGGATGAGGGAATCAGGTTTTTCAACAATTAAAATAAGTCAAGGAACGTCAATTTTTAAGGAGTCCCAGAGCCACCTAGCCTGTTGATGGCGTCTTTTTGGCCATCAAGAGGCAACTTTAAAAAAATTCTTCGACTCAGAAACCATTTTTCCAACTTCAAATAAAAATCTGTTTTTAATTAATTTAATCCTCGAAATTGCAATTATTTAATTAATTAATTCAGCCATGGACCTCGACCTTGAGTCCTACTACCTCCAGCTCCAACAGGTTAATGTCGAAATCCGAATTAAAAGTCTAATATTATTGTCTTTATTTCTCTTTCCAAATCTTCAAAAATTCCAATCAATAAAATCGCCTAATTGCAAACAAAAGGAGGTCATTGGAAGATGTCCAAGTTGTGGATGCGGTGGTGGTGGTGGTGGTGGTCATCAATTGATTTGGAATAGAATGTCTCCCCCTAATTAATTATATTGAAAAAATATAAAATTAAATTCAGGCATTTTGAGTTTGACATTTTTAATTAACCGTTATTATTTTTCCAATTCTTATAGGTTGAAGCCGCCCTAACCTCTGACCCCACAAATGACGAGCTCCTCAAACTCAAGGAAGATCTCCAGGAAGTTATTGAATTGTCCAAGGACTTACTCGAACCTAGTGCAAAAGCATCCTCTTCGTCTTATTCAAATGCAGGTTTGTTTTTAAAATTAAATTAAATTGTGTAAAATGTTAAAATGTTAATTTTTTTTAGAATCCTCGAGTTCAAAATCATCTAAAAATGAATACAGTTCCTCCAAGACAGACTGGAAGATTGGGGATAAATGTTTAGCACTCTGGCAGAATGATGGAAAATATTACGAGGCTGTCATCGAAGAGATACTCCCAGGTGGAAAGGTCTCTGTTGGATTCCCTGCCTATTCTCACGGGGAGGTCACATCCATGTCCTCCCTTAAACCTCTTGATGCTTCACATGTTCCAGTACATCGTGAAGACCCGATAGCTGCTGTAACAGTTCCCAAAAAAGGAGGAAAAGAATCTTTAGCAGAGAGGTACCTTTTTAATTTTTATTTAATTAAATATTTGCATTTTGCATACTTGATTTTTTATTTTTTTTTTATTTTAGAAAAATCGCCATTGCAAAACAAAAAGAGTACCTAAAGAATAGAAAGGCCAAAAAACTCGCAAAAATCAAAGATCAAGAAATGTCGAGGGAGAAGGAAAAGAAAAAATGGCTTAATTTCTCAGTAAGTTTTAAAAATAAATTATTTATTGGGGAAATCCTAAATACAAGAACCTATTTGATTTGAATTGTATTTTTTCAGAATAAAAAAGGTCTACAAAAAGCTAAAAAGAGTATATTCGCATCTCCTGAAACAGTCGGTAAATAAAAATATATTAAAATGATTAACGTTTGAGCTTTTATAATTCCAAACGTTTTCAAAACGTTTTAAAATAAAGTAATTTTTTAAAAACGTTTGAAAATCAACATTCAAAACGTTTCAAAAGCTTTAAAATTCAAAACGTTTGTAAATTGACTTTCAAAACGTTTCAAAAGCTTTCAAAATTCATAACGTTTTCAAAACGTTTTCAAAACGTTTTAAAATAAAGTAAATTTTTCAAAACGTTTCGAAAGCTTTCAAAATTCATAACGTTTTCAAAACGTTTGAAAATCGACTTTCAAAACGTTTTCGAAATTGACTTTCAAAACGTTTCAAAAGTTTTTAAATTCAAAACGTTTGAAAAACGACTTTTATAAAATAAAATCTAAATCAGATTCAGGCATGTAATCCCAACTTTCCATATTTCAGATGGCAGAGTAGGAGTAGGTACTTGTGGAGTAGCCGGTGTTGGAATGACCGAATTTACAAAAGGTTTAAAAATCTTTATTTAATTAATACATTTATTTTTAAATATCTAAATGTATTTTTCATTATTTAATTAAAGGTGACAAATGGAGGAAAGGCTGGAAGCATTAATCGAAGCCGCGACTCATCCCTTCCTGGTACAAGTTACGATATAAGTATGTTGTAATATTAAGGTCTAAAGTGAATTTTTTCATCTACTTTATCCTCGTAATTACCTACTATTAGATAATTAGATTTTTCTAAAACAAGAGTACAATTGTTGATAACCTATCTTAGAAGGCTAGAAGAACATTTTACATAAACCTATATTTGTAGTAGTACAAGTACAAATGTCATTTGTAATATTACAAATACTTGTAATATCAATATTACATTTACTACTAATACGAGTAGATAAACACTTGACATTTCCTCTTTGAATTTCAATATATCACACATAGAGCACTCAATTACACAACTTGTACTAGTTTGATGGTTTTTAAATATGATATTTTTAGTTAAGCTTATTCCAATCCACTACAATATTAGGTATCATTAATATTATGCATTCAGAATTTCATATATTAGGTAGATCGCATTGTTATCAGCTACCACTTTAATTTTTATGCAATTTTTTTAAAACCCAAAAACGTTATTCTCTATTTCAATGATCCAACTATCATTAAATAGCACTAAGCAGCTAGATACATACTTGAACTTGCATAAAAATTGTAAGGTTAAAATTAATTGTACTTGTTATCTTTAAGTTTTAGTTTAACCGAGTCTATGCACTTGATAAATCGGTATATACTTTATATTTAAATTAGAATTGTTAGTCAGAATTTAACGAATAAATTGATATTTATTACATAAATTAAATATACCTACCGGCCAATCTCCAGATAGGATAAAGGAAGCTAAAAGTCAATTAGGGAAGTCATTATCCAATTGTAGATTATCAGTAAATGTCTAATTTGAGTCTCAGAAATGTGTTCCATAATGGTATATTAGCATGCAAAGTTCGGATTTGAGTATTGACCTTTAATCTCTTTTTTATCTTATTCCAGTTCCTCATCCTGAATTGTTAAAACTACTTATGATAGTATATGTATCAGTATTCTTCGTGTGTGCATCATTAGCAAAATAATTAGTAGAACTTCAGCCCCTATTTTTAGCCCGGCCAGCAATAACATTACACAACCCGTACCGCTGTTTCTTTTTTTAAAAACATTTTTGGCTTTGATATAACAATTTTCTTTTAACCTAACAGACCAGAGTGGGCCTGGGGTCTGTTAGAACTCCTCGTTAGAAGATATGCATACATTTTTGCTTTTTTTTAATCACATTTGCCAAAAGTGCATTGGAATGCACTCTATTTTTGCACACACTGCAGGGGAAAAAACTGAAAAAAAAACCTCTCAAGGATTGGACGGTTACGGCCTCATTTTATTCTGAATCCTCCATTTGTTAGGCTAGCTATGCCATCGATTATTGGGTGGGGAAAAAGGCCAAGCTTGAGATTATATGTTTTTTGACAGGGCCGGCCGGTTTTTGCAAATGCTCATCTCTTGGCGTACTCGAATAGAAATAGATGGGATTTGGTGAGGAAGCCAAAAAAGAGCGGGGTTTTTGCAAGGAGTACGACCTTGATTCACTTTCCCCGACTTCTCTAGATGATCCCAGTACAGCATTACTATTTTTATAAGCAGGAGCCTCTCAGTCTAACCACCGTGAACAATATTCCACCCGGGATTTCTTCTCTTAAGATCCTTCCTGGCTGTCAGTTCCAACCTCATGTCAACACCATCGTACGTCACCCTTAATTCTCATTGCCTAAGACCACCTGGAAACATCCCAATCTCCGCCCCAGGCTCCCAACCGAAATTACTGTCTTTTTCCGGTGTGAGAATGGCATTAAAAGCTCCATATAATACTGATTTAGCTGTATTTTCAATGACATCCATGTTTTATTAGAGCTTTCCTAAAAATCCTTTAATAGAACCTTTAATATAAATATCCTACCAAGCTCTGCGGATAAATTGCATAATTTAACGGAGCACAAAAGGAGCTTTGGAATGCTCCTTTGTCGGCGTGATTTAGAACTAGATGCCCTTTCATCGATCCGGTCAATCTCTCCAAGCTTTAATAAAATCCATCCCCATTTAAATTCAATTTAATATGACGGCGACTTTTATTGAGGATCTTTGATCTGGATCGGTCCCCCACCTTGTTACAACATAAATCAATTGCTAGTTCAATTCACTCGGTATTTGTCAATCTCTTTTTTTGGATTCCGTTCGAACTTGGAATAAAAGGAGGATTTGTCCCTGATCTTTTTCTCATTTGTTTGTCCTACTTGTATCTCCCAAAAGTCCCAATCTGTCCTCGCCCATGTTCTACGTTAATCATTCTCCCAATTCCCATTTCCACACTTTTTCCTACGAGCGTTTTTTGGGGGCATATACGGGGATCTGCGTCAGGAGGATCGATTTTTTGACCAACCAAAGTTTAAATTAGGTCCAAAAAAGCAAAAAAGCGAGTAGATAGGAAACGAGATAGCGTCGGCCGCTTCCCCTTTGTCTCTCGTCGAACTATTTGTTTACTGGGGGGCGTTTATTGGACGCGATTTAAACTTTTTAAAGGGCTTCCCAAAAACTCCTGATTAGATATCTACACTTGGAATTAAATTGCTGAGCTGGGAAGAGCCGGCTAAAGCGGTGAATGGCCTCCCGTCCTTCGACCACTGTCCAAATTGCCATCCTCATATATTCCCCTACATAATACAGATAAATTACATGCTCTTGTGTCATGTCCATACGAGGGGCCAAGGACTTGGGCTCTACGTACACAAAGCTAGCTGCTGGGGGCGTCGAATCTCAAAAAGCATTTTTACTCAAATTAATTGAAAGTTTCAAACCAAGTACAAAATTTACATCATCTTTGAGCAAATTACGAGCTGCAAGCCGGCCGGTTCACTCGACTCACTCGACTCTCTTTTGTTTACAGCACCGTCCAATCTCCCTAAATTAATCCAAGATGTTATCTAGCCCTCATATTTGGACAGACACAGGGTTTGAGAACACTCTTTGTCCTCGATCTTCTCTCGCCTCGACTCTCAAGAGTCTATACGACTCTAAACAAACAGTATTTAATCCTTATCTCAGACTCGAGAGATGAAACAGAGACTGAGGATTAAAATTTACACAAGGAGCACATGACATCCGAAGGAGAGGTCTCATTTTACGACTCTTCTCCGCTCCAATATCCGCAAAATTTCTCTTTATATCGTTCAGGGGGAATTTAAGAGCTTAAGAAATCCCCCGAACCGAAAAAACCTTGATTAAGACTTTGAGTAAGGGGAGCTTTTAGTTAAATGGGTGGGGGGATCAATCGAGTAAAGTGTATTTTGATTTGTCACTTGATAAATTTAATTCCTCCCGTACTTTGAACCCATTTCTTTACGGGGTACTCCCAATAAATTCGACAAAGGTTCAGCTGACGGTGCAAAAACCTCGAAAGTCCCCCATTTTATTCCTAATAATGGCCAACCTTCCCAAGGGGCTTCATAGGGCTACACCCATGTAATAAATCTGGACAAAATCTATTCGCTTTATCCGTATGCACGGCCATTTCCTATAGGATAATTGCACGAATTTGGATTAGAATTTTTGAAAGCACGACCTTCATTTGCCCAATGTCAGTTCTCAATGGACGAGTGTCCACTTTGATTAGGTTTAAGCATATCAAGTTTATTTTAAGTATAGCACTTTACTTGATTATCTAACGTAGTACATACTAGTACATAATATAAACTTATAAAGAGCACTCGCCCATCATCATCTCATGTGTACTCTTTCCAATTGATTAAATTTAATATCCTTTCTAATCCGAGATTCGGAATAAAAAAATTCCCCGGGAAATCTTTCTCGGCGGGGTTGGGACTTTTCGGGAATAACCGCCGCCAATGACGCCGATTTAAAAAGCCCTTTTGCACAAGTTGCAATTTATCAGGATTTGCATTTGAAGAAGCTTTCAAAGCCCATCAACCACTAATAATATGGGATTTTAATTCACCCA
>JAAZTK010002142.1:0-11904 GCA_036507255.1 Megalothorax incertus
GCTAAGTAGTCTCATAGCACCACGGCGATCTCCTTCAGAGATTTTAGAGTCTGCAGCTTTTGCGGTGGAGAAAGCAGCCTTCTTTTTTTTATTGGTAGGAATAGGATCAGAAGGGTGGTTTAGGTTCTTTTTAACTTGGGTTGTGAGATTCTTTATTAATTATTGGCTCTAATTGGCTTAATATCATATTATGAAACCTCCAGGAAGGGGAATTACTTCAGGAAGTCATCAAAGTGATACGGGTTATGTTCGGTAAATAATATGCATGCAACTTGAGATTGTACGGATAATAAATAAAATAATGTGAAATTTAGCATGTCAGGAACCTCAATGTCCTGCCCACTAGTCTCTGGTATGGCTTCTCTGATGCTATCAAAAAACAAGAGTCTCAACTTTAAGCAAATTAAATATGCAGTTGAACAATCTAGCGTACAAGGTATGCGGAATAATAATTATAAATTTGCAGTTTTGGAATAAAATTCTTCTGAAATTGTAGGGAAATCTCAGAGCAAGACTTGTGGGGGGACTGCTGATACTGCCAGGGAGAATAACATTTTTGGATTTGGGAGAGTCGATGCTGTTGAAGCTATGAAAAGAGTCTAAAATTCCCTATATAACATAATTAGTAATTACATATATGCATAAAAGAAGCAAATAAATTGGAATTATATAAAGCAACCTGAATTTTTTCTTGCACCCAAATTTTTATTATTTTGAACTTTTTGAGTTCGTCTGTACTCGATTTGATTGTCACTGGTCAGACGAGAATTGCATATTACGATTACAAAATTCGGTATATAACAGGTTTGAAATACACTTCTTTCCAGATGTTGCACAATTATATAAATTTGTATTAGGTACTATCTTATGCATGTATATCAATCCTTTAAAAGTTCCCCAATTGATTTGAGGTTATTCTTTATTTGAGGATTTTAAAGATTCCCAAGGGCGGCCACATAATAAAAGCTATTTGTGTGTTTGTCTACGCTTCGCATAGGGAATCAGGGATTATTTAAGCTTTTGATGTCCAAGGACGCCCAGGACATAATTGGACTTTCCACGACGTGAATCTTTGTCCAGAAATCGCCGAAATCCGAATTAATCCCCAATTTCTTCCTTTGTTCGCTAATTTGATCTTAAAATGTCGAAATATCTGTACATCTTTCTCCTATTGACCCTTGTGGTCCTTTCCTCAGGGTTCGAAATGAGGAAATGTGGAAGTAATTATTAATAAATTGTTTAAATTGTAAATTATTTATTTATGTACTTGATCAGAAACAAAGAAAAAGGAAGGAGATTTTGGTTCTTCAGAGTTGCATGATATTCGACTGAATCCAGAATGCCCAGAACTCCCTTGTCTACTCAAGAAAGGGGAAAATGTAACAATCGAGGTCAGCCCTTATCTGAAAATTAAGATTAATGTAAAAATAATTTATTATATTTTTATTTTAGTTTGATTTCACCCCAGGTCAGTAACGATTACGTATTTACCTACTCTGATGATTTTTTAAAATTATTTAATTACAATTAAAATTTAAATGCAGATAAAGATTATGACGATATTGTGACTGCCATCTACGGAGGATTGGGGGTGTTTCGGGTCCCATTTCGAGAAGGTAATTTTCCCATTCCTACTTTAAAATTTTAAAAATTATTTAATTAAAAAAATTAATTAATTAATTGTTATAATAAGTTCATGATAAGCCGGCCTGTCCAGGGTACCTAATCTAAAATATATAATATAGAAATAGGATTAAGTAGATTAGTATCGGAATTTTATCAATTTAAAGATTTACGAGACTGTCAAATGGGGAAAAGGGATGCCCAATTATTGGAGGAGAGAGTAATAAAGAATACAATATTACCTTTAATAAAGGAAAAACTCACTTTATCCGTATTCATCTTTAGAATATACTCACAGAGCGACCTTTCCCGTTTTAAGCAACTACCCCCAGGTCAAAAAATATCTATGATTTTTAAACTATATCAGTTTATATTCGCGATAAGAAAGATATAAATTATTTAAAATAATTTGCCGCTTCATATCCATCTAATATATTAATTTCTCCAATATTGAAGAAGGAATATCAAATTCGGTTAAATTGTTTTTTTTTCTTCAGGTGAGCCCTCATGTCCAGTATGGAATCAAAACGGGAAAACATCAGATTGTGTGCTTTCAGTTTTCATCCAAGATTGTCGATTAATTCAATACGTAATTGATCATATATCGTATATATGAACGAGCCTTAATAATAATATTTATGAACCTTCTATCCGTATTCGTACCCTGTATTTGGCAAAAACATAGTAGTAATTGTATAGATTTAGGAATAATGCTAATAATTGAGAAATATGAAGCATTGCGAATTGCGATAAATTTCACTGGAAAAGATTTGGGAAAGAAATATTTTTATGATTTTATCTGTAAACCACTTTAAAATTATTGATAAATTATAATCAAGTGTATCCAAATGCAGATATTGTACATGATTTTAAACTTATGCATTTAAAGATAATATAATTCTTATCTTATCGATAATTAAATTGATTCTGATTTCTGACTAGAAAATAAAAATATCTGTAACATAAATACTATATAATACTTTATTTGCAATTTATTTCAACTTTACTTAGAATTAGAATTAATTCCTTTCAAAAATTCCTAAAAATGGGTCCAATACTTCGCATTTTTATGCTTTTGCTATGTTTTTGGACATCTCTTGCCTTAGTCAAATTAAGTAATTTAAAAATATTCATTGAGCAAAGATATACAATAAAAATTCTAAATTTCAGAGAGATACAATATTGATCCAAAGAGTATCACAGTGTCAGGAATATCAAGCGGTGGAGCAATGGTTTCAAATTGAATAAATATCTTTTTAGCAATTAAATTATTAATTCATTTTTGTAAAGGCAAATCAAATCCATTTCATACACTCTGATATGATTTCCGGCGCCGGCATCTTTGCAGGCAAGTATTATAGAAAATTTGAATTATTTCCAAAATTGTGAAATTAGCATGGGGCAACCTTAAATTTAACGATACTTGTTTGCAGGGATCCCTTATCTCTGTCGGTTTATCGCGGGCTCTTCATGTCTCTTTAATCCGGAGACAATGAATGTAACTCATGTCCTCATCCAAGTTGAGCGTTTCTCTCGAATGGGCTTGATTGACTCTACGAAGAATTTAAGAAACCAACGGGCATACATATTTCATGGAACGCTTGATGAACAGCCATTGAGTATAGGCCTTTAAATTTTTTAGAGATTAGTATAATTTTAAAAATTCGCATTTTTCTCAAGTGCTTGGGGAAAAAGCTGCAGAAATGTATGAGCATTATGGAGTCCAACTTAAAACCGAATTTAAAATGCTTGCACATCATGGGCAGGTTTACTTTTCTTTTACTATTAAACTTTCCCCCATCAATCTTTTATAAATCTCTCAATCTACCTAAATTATCTCAATTAAAAATTATACAGCCAACAGATGCTTTTGGGCCAAGATGCACAACTCCTGACTCAGAATCCTTAGGGTATAAAGCAAATTTGCATATCTCAAAAAAATGTTATCAAAATTCCCCATAGGATCATTAATTGTGATTACAATGGCGCATTCGAAGCCCTGGACCATCTTCTCGGGGGTGTTCAAAGACCTCCTGTTTCATTAGACCCCTCTCTTCATGTTCAGATCGAGCATTTTGACCAGAGTGAATTTCTTGGAGATTCACAAAATCATCCAACCGATTATCAAATGTCTGACTCTGGTTTTCTCTACGTCCCTTCCGGTTGTAGAGACTTGGAATCGGTTTGTAGACTTCATGTAGTATTTCACGGTTGCGGACAAACTGAAGAGGATCTCGGAGATATATTTGTTTCTAAAACAAGCTACATTGAAACTGGAGAAGCTAATGATATTATAATGCTTTTTCCACAATCGAAAAAGAATTCTACTGCCGGGAATCCGCGAGGTTGCTGGAATTGGTGGGGTTTTCAACAACCTCAGACTTATCGTAATAAAATCCATTTTAAAAAGCATTTCTCAAATTAAAAAATCGTTCTTTTTTAATAGCTACACGAAATGGATTTCAAACAGTTGCTGTTCATCGAATGATTTCTCGTTTATTGTTGGGTTAAAAAAATAATTGATTCTTCAAATAAAAAATTCTTTATTTTTTAAACACAAATAAAATATTAAAACATTCAAGTATCTGTATTCCCGTCACGCTTATTTACCACAACGGAAAATAGTTCAGAGTTAGCATTTTCGCTTGAAATTACTCCATTTTTATTATCCCACAATTTATTGACTTTATTCCGGAACTGTCGGATCCTGGACGCCCTTTGAAGTCGCCCTATAAATGAAGTTGGCACTTCTTTGATTCTCTTTTTAATCCTCCGTGCTTTTAAATTCACAGCTCGGGGCAATATTTTCAAATTCTTTGATTTAAGCCACTCCTCCTTCAAAGTCTCCCATTCGGTTAGTTCCTCAGCTGAGGTTGGCCTTGATGAAGCTATATTTATTGTAAAATATTTAAGAAATGCGCAATTACATATACTCTAATCCTCCTTGTTTTAAAATTGAAATTGGATAAAATATTGTAATTTACAAGAATAAATCTTTTTGGCAATCTCGATGATCTCCTCACGGGATCCATCATAGAATAATTCTGGTGGATAATCCAACTCGTTATCTCGAGGGGATATGAAATGCTCACAATAATCTGCACCCAGCACTTCCTCATATTCTTCCATTCGGAGTTTGTAAAAGAGTTTATCAATAAGCTGTAGATAGGATTGAATAAAATCTTCAATAATTTATTTGTTCATTTCATACCCAGAGAATGATAAATGTACTGATTGATGAATAAAGGATGATACAGCAAGCTGCAAGAACTTGGACACCCAATAGACGCCAACCACCACCCCGGAACACTCCATCAGTTCCAAAGACGCCTCCATCACTCTCTGCGAATAGCCCTACGGCAAGGAGTCCCCAAATTCCACATATCCTGATGAGGAAATCAAATTGAACGCTCAATTGGGAAAATATTGAATGTTCTTATACCCGTGGACTGAAAATGCTCCAATCGGATCATCAACTCTCATCCGATCTGCAAGTGAAGATGTGCAAAATACTATTATTCCTCCAATTAAACCGATGGCAAAGGCATCTGTGGTATGGACAACGGAAGATGGGCTTGCCACCGATACCAATCCTCCTAATATTGGATTTATTATGTCCATGACCTCGAATCGGTTCCGATAAAACATGTAAATGATCCCGATAAAGCCTCCTCCAAAGCTTCCGACCATTGTGGTAGCTGTAGCTCTAGCCGCAAACTTCCAGCTTTCACCCGTAACTCCAAAAGTACTGGAAAAATTGCTTTCAAAATGACAATTTCCAATGATCGATCCAAACTTACCTTCCTGAGTTGAAGGCTACCCAACCAAACCAGAGGAAAAATAGGCCGATTATGGCATTTTGTGGGTTTTTGATCTGCAAGGGTGCAATCCCTTTGTCATATCTACCCTTTCTGGGGCCTAGCATCCAGGCTGCCACAAAAGCTATGTAAAATAATTCATGTTTAAATTATAATTTTTAAAAGAAATATGCCTGAAATTCCTCCAAGAAGATGAATCCCACCGGATCCTGCTATGTCGGAAACGCCAAGTTTATTAAGGAATCCATGCGGAGACCAGAGCCATCTGGCTGGAACTGCGTACACGACTGTATTGAAAAACGAGAAGACACAATATCCTTTGAAGTCGCATCTTTAATCAGTAAATTAGGGTTAAAATATTAAAATCTTTAAAGAATTTAAGGGAACCTTTCTGCCATTGACCCTGAAGCAATGGTGGTAGCTTTTAAATTGAAGAAACATAGTCAGGAATCAGGATCAGGATTTTTTAAGTTTATATATCTCTGCATGTATAAATACGAGTATTACCTGTTGTTGCAAAGCTCAATTGAAAGAAAAAGGATACGAATGCCTAAAGAATATACAGATAATTTAAGGAAAAAATGTTATTAAATTTAGAATTACGGGGCCCATCTTTTCTTTAGCCGCCTCTGCACCATAATCCCCGAATCCTAACCAACTTGTGCTCGGTCGATCCTCCCCGAAAGAAATTGCATATCTAATACATAAAAAAGTTAGATTCTAATTAAAAATAGTCAAATATTCCTAACCCAAAAGCCCAATAACTCAGCCCACCCAATATTACATCTACCACATTTTTCATTAAAATATTAGTTGTGTTTTTCTTTGACACAACCCCAGACTCCAAAAGGCCAAATCCTGCAATAGAGATTAATTAAGATTTTTAAGGAGTATTGTACTATCTATTATATGTAACGAACCTGTCTGCATTGTAAATATAAGAATCCCACATAGCAGGATCCATGTTGCATCAGCATATCCGACCTCGGATGGGGAAGCTGTTGTTGTTGTTGGGTTAGGTAATCTTGGATTATATTGAGAGGACATTCGTTTAACGATATTTTATACTAGTATGAGGAATTATTTTTCTTCTGCGTATTATGACCTACTTCGGGGAATTTAGCAAAGTTTTCAAGGATGCGTATTTCTTCAAATAAAAACTTATGATACTTGGTAATCTATGTATAAGTAATCTATGTATTATGATATCTGTATTATATCATGATATAAAATAAGGACTTAAATTTGCAAATATGTCATTTAGCAAATTGCGTGCTGCTTTGATAAGCCTTTCAATATGAATATTTTAATGAATTTGAACGATATTCAGGCTTGTGTTGACTTAATAAGCTCCTAAGGAATGCAACAGTTTTTCATTAAATTGACCAATTTAATGCAAACTTTCAATGTCAAAATACAAAATGAGTTATGGGCATTTTAATTTCTCAAATTTAAAAGATTGATTTTAATACGATTCCTACATACTCGTAGTAGTACCTATCTGCATATTTCTAGGACCATTTTCCTGATAAAATTATGCATTTTTCTCAATGCTTAATCTGTAGGTATAATATATTGTACAGTATAAAATTCCATCTATCTCTAAGCTCAAAATAACAGTCCCCCAACATTTTTTCAGTCGCCTTAAAGTAAATAAAATAAACCATTAAAAAGCCATTTAAGGAGCCAGAATGTAAGCATTAGGCTTTCTTCGGCTGACAGGAATAGAACTTAAAATAAATGGTTACATCCAGAGGCGTAGGTGTAAATTTCTATTCAAGCCCAAAATATACCATAAGAAGGAATAGGAAGAAAAAACTCCCCTGCATAATTTTTCCGCCTCTCCAGAGCTTAAAACCTAAACCTCACCTTATGCATTTCCATTATCACATCAGAGCAGAAGGTTAACATATACCGCCCTATTTGAGCTCCTCTCCAAGGCCAGATGCACACACTTGGCATTGACATTGACTCACTCCATTACCAAATATACAAACAAGAGCACGAACTGTGCACTTCTCTAGAGCTTACTTAACTTGGATTTTAAAATATTCTAAATTCTAATATAATATCTTCTAAAATGATATTTCCATGCTGTGGGGGGAATCTATTTTTTTACGGGGTCCTCCTTATTTTTGGTGGCATCTACACCCTCTTTAAACGGCACCAGCTCAACTCAATCAAGAAGGTAAAGCCCCTTCAATTAAATTACATATGATCCATCTATTAAAAAAATATCTTCCCACTAAGGAGAATGCAAGAAAAACGGCGAGGAAGCGGCAAGAACGTGAGGAAAAGCTCCAAGAACTTCAGGAAAAATTCCAATTAACCGACGAGTATAAAAAGATTCTCGGATTGCCCTTTGATGACCTCCTGTCCAGTCTCCAAGAAAGAGAATTGAGTGCTGTTAATGTCCTTTCAGCTTTCATGGCCAAATCAATCGAATGTACGACGGCTTACAATTCTATAACCGAGTTTAACCCAGTCGCAATGGTAGGAATTCATTAGAGTAATGCGAAATTTGCCCTAATTTGAGTGAATTCTTCAATTCAAGGACATAGCAAAAGCACTTGACAGCTCGGCAAATATTAAAGGACCACTCCATGGCCTCCCTGTATGCATTAAAGGTTTGTGATGAGAATTTAATAGCGTGGCTTGTAATCATTAAAATATTTTTACAGATGACATGAACATTAAAGGAATGGATACAACAATGGTACCTATTATTTGAGAGATATGAATTTTTTTACTATTAAAAGTGCAAATGATATCCATATATGAATAGGGTTACTCTTCGCTTTTGTATAAACCTGCGGAGGAATCATCAGCTATTGTAAAAGCCTTCATCGAGCTCGGTGCAATCCCTTTTTGCAAGACTAATCTCCCTCAAACCATCTTTTCATATGCCGGAGAGAATCCGGTATTTGGGAGAACACTTAATCCGCTTAATATAGATTGTGGGCCTGGCGGATCCAGTTCAGGAACTGGATCTCTTGTGGGTTCCGGTGGAGCATGGGTGGGAATCGGGTCAGATCTTGGTGGGAGCATTCGAATCCCTTGCCATTTTAACGGGATTGCTGGAATCCGACCAACAATTAACCGGCTTTCAGGGTTAGGAGTTCTTCAATGTCTGCCAAAAAGTTTTGGAGGTAATTTTCGAATCGATCTTAAACATCAATTATTTTGAAATTCATATTTGTTGAAGTTGTCGGAGTTCCCGGGCCAATGGCTAAGAGCTCTCATGTTGTGGCTAGAACATTCAAAGCCCTTACGGAGAACAAACTTATGAATAAACATGACCCTCTCACGGCAATGCCGATTTCTTGGAATCAGGAGATTTTTGAATCAAAAAAACCTCTCAAGATTGGCTATTATACATCAATTGATTATTTTCCTCCATTGGGAGATACAGAGGGAGTAGTTCTAGCGGCTAAGAGACATCTCGAGTCACTCGGACATACGCTTGTCTCTTTTGAAATTAAGGATAGTTACGAGATTCTAAAAGTTTACTTTGATATCCTCGGAGGTGATCAGGGAGAATATTTGCATGATATGCTCAAAGTGGAACCAGAAGTACCAGACATCATATCGGGTCTCAAGGCTGGCGCTGATATGCCAATTTGGAAGCGTCTTCTATTTGATTTCATTTCAACCCACATGACATTTACTGGATTTAGCTGGTGGGGAGGATCGGAGAGGCTCAAGCCTTTTGTTAGGGGTGGTTTGGATGTGCTTAGATCTAAGAATCTTTGGGAGACAATGGCCAAGCGAACGGAAATGCAGAGGGAAATGCTGAGGAGAATGGAAGAGCTCGGAATTGATCTCATCTTGTCACCTGCATTTCCTTTCCCGGCCATCAAACACGAAGACGCCCAGACACTTCTCCGTAAATTTATAATTTTATGAACTGGCGTTTATTTAATTTTATAATTATATTATTCAGCGGGAATTATTTACACTTGCATCTATAACTTTTATGATTTCCCATCTGGAGTAATACCCTTTGGAAAAGAATCCGGGGCTAATATCGAAAAGTACGACACCCAGGGAGAGGAAATATTTAAAGTGGCTAAAGAGGTTAGGAAATAAAATTATCAAAGAAATTTTTAATATATGGTCAAATTTCCTAATTTTAGAGCATCAAAGCTTCAAAGGGAATGCCAATCAATGTCCAAATTACAGGTCGACCATTTTGTGAAGAGCTCGTACTCAGGGGAATGGTTGAAGTTGAAAAGGGGAAGATGAAGACTTAATTTTTAACAAAATCCTTTCTACCTAATTACGATTTGCTTTTGAAAGTAGCCAAAATTTTAGCTAATCTAATAAAAATATCAGTAATTAAAACCTTAATGCAAAATATTGAATTTCAACTTGTATTATTTTTATTATTTACTTATTAAAAAAGCAACCACTATTCATTACAGATATCTAATCCTAAGTATTTTCATTTATGACTAGTGACTACTTTGAACTGGAATAAAATAAGAAGATAGGTAAAAACTTGCTCCAAAAGCTAGAATTCAAAGATTTAAAAAATTTAATTTATATTATATTGTAGGTCTATTGAATCTGATGTTATAAATTAGGTTAGATATTACAAACCTTGCTCAAGGAGGAATAACTTAGCTGGCATATCCCCATACCGTTAAGCGCGATAGAATTTATCTTGAGATCATATAGCCCAATAGTCATCTCTGAAAAACTCAAAACTTGCTTTGATTTCCGGAACTGTTTTTTCAAAATGTATACCTATCATTTGGCATATGAAAAAATCATTCAAAATTTTTATAATACATAAATTACCATATTGTTATTAGCATATGCAGCTACAATGATCAAAGTGATTTCAGAAAAGAGCGAGGATCCAAAATAGAGGTTGAAAAACGAGAATTTATCAAGTGCGAGGATTTTGTCAATTGTAAGTGCAAAGAAGACTGTAGAACCAAGCATTGTCACGATAATAAGGAAGCCAATAGGCGAATCCAAGCATCGTATATTTGACTTGACCTCGGAGCAAATCTGAAGCAAATTACAAGTTGGGGCATATTTGGAATTCTTCAGGAATCGTACAAATATCCTTGTGAAATTCCAATAGTCTATGCAACTGATCATAAAAAGAAGATAGCCAAAGCATAAATAGTTTCCGGATATGAAATCTATGATAATTGATATTATTTTAAGGGTCCAATCCAAAAATCGGCGCTTTTTTAGATTCCAGAGTGTAATATTCTTAAAAGCTTTGTAATTCCTCAAGTAGAAAATTGTATACAACATGGGAAGGTGAGGGAGGATCAAGAAGATTGCAATCAGGAAGATTGTGGCCAAAACACCCTTGAAATTTTGATAAATTTCAACTTTAGATATAATATGGGAAAAATAGGATTAAATACAATTATTGCTTACAATCTTGTACCAGGTTTCTTCTCCATCTTCATAAAAGTTTGAAGTACTTTGATTTGTAAATGTCCTTTTGAAGGATTTCCGCTTGGCCCAAATCAGCCAAATGAAGTTGGTGATATATGCCAGTACGTGTATATGGTTAATTCCATTGAAAAATTGCGTTGGATCCTTGTTGATGCCCTTGAAATCTCGAAAAAATTTGTAGGAGGAGAATCCTCGCTCAATTACTGTTAAAATTACGAAGGTTATACAGATGGCTTTCTGAAACCAATTTTCAATGATTCGAAATTTCCTAGCCTTGTTGTCCCATCGGAAATAATAGGGGGAAATGCCCAAATAATATGATACTCGGAAATACAGGGCTAAATGAAATTTAGACCTTTTGAAGCCGTTTGGAAATGGCTTCGTTTTTGTAGTTGAACGCTTTAACCAGGAAAGCATTTTGATAAAATCCCAAAAGTGAATATTATAATTTTCCTCAAGGTAAAACTATCAAGAAATATTCAAAATTTTATTTACTCATTATTTGATGGGTGCAAATTTTAAGAGATGAGCAAATAATTATTAAATTCATTCATTAAACAATCACTCGGCCAAAGCAAACGTTACAAGTTACAACTATCCAAATTGCTTGTATTCAGACACATCTTCAGTTCAGAAATGAAGTATTAATTCATAGACTTGGAAAACCCTATTCAAATTAGCTTACAATGTTACATGCACCTTTTGAACAAAAATAAATCATGATTTAATCCGGAAGCCATAATAAATTGGAATATCTATATTTGATATTTGGTCCACTTCCTTTTCCGACGACGACATATCCGATAGGGCTCCTGTACTTCCTAGTTTGCGTATTCAGCGAATCAGCTCGTTCAATGATAGAGTATGATCAATGATTTTTCATATTTCTTACTCAATACCCTACGATAGCATCACTTAATTTATTGAAGCAGCAAAGATATCATATAAATTAAGGGGCATTTTGTATTCTTTTTGAAATGAAAGCATGAAATTAACTAAAATTCATCAAAATATCAATATCAAATATCTCCTGATCCAA
>JAAZTK010002143.1:0-11893 GCA_036507255.1 Megalothorax incertus
GTTTATGTTTAGTAGTATTTTCTTAAATTAACAATTAACATTTAGGGATATTCCAATTTAAGGTTGGAAAAACCATGCTGATTATCGCATGGAAAATGACCTTGTAAATTTTAAGTATAATATTACACACTAGGCAACACATCTTTGCAGAAAATTTCGTTCTTGAATTTCGAATGTTATCGACATCTCCAATAACCCCTTCTCCTCCAGCGCGTTGTTAATGCGCATAAGCAAACTATCATAGAACTCCCTCCCGTGATGAAAAGCAAACTTCAATGCGTTTTCTAAATTTTCTCTTAATTGGGCGATCGGGTCGTCCGACTTTCGCACCCAATTAGTGAGCTCATATATGGTATCTTCAGCAATTGGTGCTAACCATATATTCATTCCTTGCATTCTTTTCATACCATTCTTTAGAAAAGTACATTGTGTCAACTTTCGGACCCCGTAGAGATTCTCATCTTTACTCTCTGAGGTGTACTCAATGCCATACTGCCACAAAAATTCACTCACCGTTTTTAGATTAAACCAACTTTCACAACCCAAAGGAATTGCAGCCAATCCATCATCCCCATAATAGATTTCTGCAACCAGTCGATGCATAAGATGTAAACTAGCATCCTCTCCACATTTCCGTGATAATCCCAACCACGCAAGTCTAATATAAAAACAATGAGCAAATGTATTCACAACCACAGTTAATGGATTTCCAGATGGATTACCCTGATGCTTCATATATATTGAGTTCAAACAAATATGAACAGTATGTATCAGCTCTTGAAACAATACTTCTCTCACAATCGTATCAGTCTCTTCCCAATCTTCACTATGATTGTGTTTATACCAATTATCAATAATCTTCCCAATTCTCCACATAATGTCCGGATCAAAAATGCCATCGAATGAATGGAAGTCTCCCCCAAAACCATACGCTGACTTTCTTTTCAACTTTCTTACTAGTCGCGTCCAATCATATGAATATGGATCCAAACCCACAGCTGAGAACGACTTAATGTGATTGGTATAAAAGGCAACACAAAATGCCATCAAATACTTACGGCTTAACTGAACATAGTCAGCAGGTGGTAACATAAAAGCTCGTGTTTTCCCAGTTTTTATTTTCTCAAGCGGTCGCCTCTCATCTTTCAAACAATCCGTCCATATGCTATCTTTTCGAATTCCCTGTTTGGCTAATTTTTCTCTCCGCTCATATTCTGCTAAATATGTCTTGTCTCTTATCCCATTTGTAGCCGCCGCATCATACAAATAGGCTTTTCCTTTTTCTCCCGATGGTCGGGAAAGGGTATAAGGATAACCCGGGGAAGCTGATAAATTCATTCGATCACAATACTCAATCGTTTCATTGCCAAAAACAGCTTCCCAATCTGTCAGTTTTCGTTTTCCCATTGGCGCTTTCCAAGTTTTAACTTCCGCCATCAAATCCGCGGTGATGTAATCCAAGTCAATAGGATCAAATGGCAATGTTGGTTTACCATATTTTTCCAATGCCTTCAGTAAAGGACTCTCTCCACTTTCATTTCTTGGATCACTCCTCTGCAAAACCGCAGGTTCCGTCACATGTTTTCTCACCATGTCATGAATAGCACTAGGTTCAATTTCTGTTTTGTGTGGCAGTCTCACCTCTTTACACATTGGTACTGCTCCTAATAACGTAAAATTTCCTTTAGGTGCTACTTTCATCTCAGTTACTCCTTTAGTAATCAAATTTGGTGGGACCCCATCACTAACCTTCTGCAGAGTAACAACGGGCAAAGCTTCAATTATTGCAGTTAACATTTCTTGAGTTATTACAGTTGATCCTCCATAATTTTGTCTTTGTACCCCAGCAACATGTATTCCCAAAATTTTCCTCTGGATCGCTGAGTTATGAGCTACCAAAACTGCTCCACAATCACCAACTTGAGTACTAGCTTCATAACTCCACATCACAGCATTCTTAATAGGGTTCTTCCCTTCATGATAAGTAATTTCATGTTCCTGAAATGCTGCTACCGGTTGAACAATAATTGATCCTTCTGGTGTTAAAACACTAAGAGTTGCAGAAATTTGCGTGTAGCGAGCTAGATCATCATTAGTCATAAAATTTGAAACTAAACTGCGAAACAAACCCACTCGTGGTCCGCATCTAAAAACTACTGCATCTTGATCTGGAATTTTTATACACCTTTCTGCCATGTAAACATCGAAAAATGAAGCACCATTTGTAGTCGTTATTGATATTCTGGTATTGTCTTTACATCCAACGAAGAAGTGATAAGGCAATAACAAGTCAGATTTTCCTATAAATAGTCCTGTCATAGATAATACAGAATTGGTTTCTGCCCTAATCCGGGACACGTATACCATGTTAGGAACTATTTTATTTCTACGCAAATCCTCAGCATTGGGATCTTCAGAACCTTGAGGAGATATGATATGCTCGTTGCCTTTAAGAATAGCTTTATGTTCAGGTTTTGCCTTAAAATTTCCATCACTCACTACGTATGGATTAAGTGGTCGCGTTCTTGCTTCTGCGATTTTCCCTGCCAACACTAGGCCATTGCGCCCATTCTGTAATGACTTTTCCATCATCTCTGCAAATAACACCACGCTCTCGTCATCAGTAGCACTTTCAACTAGTGCAGGATCTCCGGAGTTCAACATCCAAGCCTTCACTGCAGCAAATCTTGCTAACACTGTATCTCTTGCATTCTTTCCCAATCTTTTTCCTGTGGCAATCACGCTATCCACTCTTTCTTCTCCTATCTTCTTTTTGCTCCATCCAAAAATTCCAGCAACAAAATTCTTGATCTTTTCTACAACACCTGGACACAGATATTGCATCATCTTATACCCTGCAAACAATCCTGCAGCCAATCCTAATGCTTTCATTACCTTATACACATAAGGATGATCTTCAAACCATTTTTCCGCACTCTTCTTCTTACCATCTAAATACCTTTTAACTGTATTCACATATCCAACCAGTGGTGCTTCCTTCGATGGTAATTGGGTTTTCATCTCATCAATGTCCTTTTGATCCCATCTTTCTTTAATCAAAGACCAAGTCTCAAACAATTCAAACGTGGCGTCATCCAGAGCATCCTCATTAAATTCCATATGCCAGTGACCATCTTTTTCCTTCCAAAACTGGGCATATTCTTTCTGGAATAATTTACCAAAAGCTTCATCATTTATGCGCTGTTGTTCTCTCTCTCCAGGTTTTGATCTCTGGATTGATGCATATATTTCCTTAATATCTTTCCTCAATTTAGCCTTCATATCTTTAGAAAATTCAGGAAATAATTGATTGATTGTGTTCTGTACCTCGTCGTCATCAACAAACTTCACACTTCTTGTCTTTGGTCGACTACAGATGGATGCGACCAAAGCCTCACAACTTGATTGGATCAACTGGGTTTGCCTAATATTTTCTTGAGCTCTCCGCGTTAAATCATCATCAAATTCAATACTCAAATCATCATCACCTCCATTGGGTGTGAACACTTGGAAATCTTCATCTTCCTTTTCCTTTACGCAAACCAACATTCCCCATTCACGGTGAGTATCTCCAACATTGATATCTCCAATAGGACAATAGTAAACCAAATCTCCATTAACTGACAAAGTCTTTTGGTACAATCCCATACTCACTGCCATAATCCACATTGTTTGATACTCTTCTTTCTTACCAGCAACAACTATTTTATGGAACTTTCTTGCATGCATTTCCCGCATCTTCAACGACATATATTCACGCACTGCTTTAGATTGATCAAGCTTGTCTTTCACTTCGGGAATCTCATATAATGCCATAAAATCATTCACAGATACAGTTTGCAACCACGTCATGTAAAAATCTTCACTAATCTTCACCTTCCTTTTCACCATGTCCATCATCATTGCTGACATTGAAACCACTTCAGTTACTTCTTCTTCCTCGTCATCACCATAATCAGCAATTTCTATGGACTTTCCTTGTAACCCTGCCATCACCAATGCTTTTTGCGTCATAGAATGTCTCAAAAACGCACGCGTTCCAACGACAAGCACATCTTCCAAGGACATTCCTTCTCGTAGTTTTGGTCCCGTTTCATTATTGGCATCCATGATATCAAATTGCAAATCATCCCAACGCACTTTAGAGCTCCCATGTTCACGGGGCGTGACACGTCTAACATTTAAAAGTATGTCTCTTCTTCTCCACACTGCCCCCTTACATGTTATATCCGGATGTTCGGGATAAGGATGATTTGTAGTAGATCCAATCAATTTCGACATAAATCCTCTTCCTTTCTCGGGCAAATCTGCCATATTCAATGGCCATGCCAAATTTGATTTCATCTTTACCAGTTCTTTTATGGCTGTAGCTTTCTTATCTGCATACAAATCATCAATCACTACCACTGGTTGTCCAGTATAGTTTGTCCAGTACTCATCCTCTTCAGCCCGTGGATAAATACGATGTTTCTTCGGCAACCCTGCTTCATCTGCTATAAAATTCATAATAAATGTTAATATGGCAGATTTCCCAACTCCTGGACTTCCTACAAGACAGATATGGAAAGGATCTTCACGTATTGGTGAAATGTTTCGGGAGATAACTGCCTTATTGTGAGCATTTTGTAAAATAGTCATACCTCGCATTAATGTCCCGTGTAAGTGGCCAAACTTAGATGATAGTTTACTCATTAATTCCTCTCCTTCATCCATTAGTTTCCACAATTTCAAACGCTCATCTGCATTCCAACACAAGTCAAGTAGTGTCGCGTCCAACTTGTAGTATTCAACCGCCTTTAACCACGATACAACCTGTGGATAGTGGGTTGACATACGCATTGCAGTTATAGAGCCTCCAGAAAACAAATCACCAACCCAAGTCAAAGAAGATTTGATAAGATCCGCAACCCATCTCCACATCCAGTCTAATGTCTTTAAAGCTGTTCCAACAATGGCAAAATTCTTTAATTTTCGTAACATACTTACTGCAAAGGAAGATACATTGTTTGCTATTGGACAATCTGACGTCATGTAAAAAGTCACTATTGTAAACACACCAGCAGCTACAAATTTGAAGAGGTCAGCATGCTCCTCGACAAATGCAGTCCAACTACTATCCCACTTAGTCTCATACCCCTGAGGTTGTAGTACATCATTCCCTTTCGTCGTACTGAACAATGATGATACTGATGCTATCATCCATTCTCCCGCCTTCATCACCATTTCCGGCGCCAACCCAAGAGCCAAAGCACACTGTGCGATAGGAACCCACCTGTCACTCCATGTTTCTGCCTCCAGTAAGCTCAATATTCCATTATAGAAAAGCACGATTCTGGTTCCAGTTAGAGCCCACTCTGTTACTTTTCCCATAGTTCCTGCAGTAGTTTTAACTTCTTCAGCTGCCTCAACTTGTTTGTGAACTCCTATGGAAATTTCTGTTTTAACGTCACTAACGATTCCAGTTAATTTACATACTGCTTCACCCACTGAATTTGCTGTAGTATTAAACCTCACTATTGTATCCTCAACTGATGAAATTATGCTAGGCAACTTAAGAACTGCTCTTCCAGCTGCCTCCAGAACCCCATCTACATCATCAAAAACCGGATCTTCCGCTTCCACTTGAGTACTCGTCTCACTGGTACTAGCTTCGGGTTCCGTCACTTCCGCCACTTCATTCATTTGTGGTTCCCATTGTGTTGGTTTATCAGATGATGTTGTAAATTTTTCATCAAAAATTTTGAAAGTTGTTATTTCATCAATGTTATTCTTAGTTTTAATTGTAGCTGTACGTGACTGTATGAAAGGAGCCGTCATATATTCCACCGCACTGGGAAATGGATGTGTCAATTGATGTCCAAATGCATTATCATCATTCATTTCTTTCATCACTCCTAGATAAGCTCCGGTTTGCGCTGCATAACCTGCTTTGTCATTCCTTTCCAATTCTGGCGTCACAGATCGGTCATATCCTTTATCCCATGGATAATTTGTAATAACGTCATTGTAATATCCTGGATATAACCGCACTTGAGGGGCACTACGTGGAAAAATAAATTCAAAGTCATCTCCCACTGCCGTCCACACCTGAACTGGACATCCCCTAATGATGATATCTTTCTTTCCAGTACAATCAGGCGGGGAAACTACATCCAAGGGTACATACAACAAAAGGCTTCCCGTCGTAGATGTTTCGTCACAAGATTGAGACAGTTGCAATTTTGAGTATTGACTATAATACGGTACTTCAATGTCCAAAGACCCCATCACGTTTCCTGACAACATTTGCATTCCAAATTTGGACATGTCCCTCATACGCTTCATATGCACTATGCGTGGCGAACCACACATCTCGTCCCAACTATGATAAGTTCTAGGATGATGACAAACATACATAGTTTGGGGTTTCCCATTGACCCAAGGTTCAGATAAAGTAAATCTATATCGCATTGAACCCTTCCAGAATGAAAACAATTCAGCAAAGTACCGCAAATATGTCAAACTACACACACTTCCAATTTCACCACCTCCTTCTTCAAAAGCCAATAGCGTATTACCCATAATTCTACTAGAGCCTTGAGCAAATCCTTCTACAAAAGCATGTCCTTCACAACCAATCCCGTGAAAATACTGATATGGCGTCACTGGAATCACAAATTCTAACATGTATTGACTACGTTCCCAAGAATTCAAAGCAGAAAGTGTGCCATGAAAGTCCTTATCATACTGACACCCTGGATCCACAGAATTGGTAGAATCATATGGTGTTGGTAGAGTTAAACTTGACCACATATGATACCTTTTCAGAATCTTGTACATATCCATAAATGATTCCCCCATAATCTCCTTACATGCCGGTATTTTTGGCGCGTATCCCTTAAATGGGTTCACATATTCTGATTGAGGGGTATCTTTTCCTTGAGGACTCCACATAGTAGCAGATGAAGGCGCTACGAGTGTTGGTTTATCCGCAGGATCGGCTGGATAAAACCGAATCAACACTATCGCACGATGCCTCAATAATGCAACAGCCAACCAATAACGCAACCTTTGCACCATAGATCTATCAATCACAATACCCTGGGCTTTGTAGAAATCTGCAAAATCTGTAGGATACACTCCATCCGGAATCTTTCCTATGATACTCCATGCTTCTTTCACCGTTTTACAGAATGGGATTGAAACTCCTTTGAAAGTTGTGCTCGCTTTCGCTTGTTTTAAAGCATCTAAAACACTCTGCGTGTAATCATCCGAATTCCATGACCATTTAGCACCAAATTTTCCCATCAATTCCATACCTGGTCCATTCCACAACGGAGAGGTGTTTCCTCTATTTGGTACCCACCATTTACTTCCATCTTTGGCAGTAATCTGTTTCTTCCAATCAGTTGTTTCTCCAGACTTGTTAAGTGGATATTGTAGGTATGCATAAAGCAAATTCACGTATTGTAGCCAGGTAGCACTACCAATTGGTCCCTGTGGTATAGATTGATCAAAGACATCATACAACCTTAATTTAGCTATTCCATGTAGAGGAGAAGGTACTGCAAACTCAAAATCATCGCCAGCACAAACGTACAGATTTATTTCTACCAGACTAGATACTCCTGTTGTCACTTTCAATCTATTAATCACTATTACTTCACACAATCCGTTTATAGCTGCATACAAAGCATTTAAGGGAGAACTATCAGAATAAAACTGAGTCAATAAAAATGGCTGTGTTGACATATACGGAGCTTCAAAATCCAAAGTATGTTGTTCTTGTACATCCCATATTAACCCGGGTGTTGCGATCTTTTGACACTCCAATTTTGCTGAATCGACAGTTCCATACGGCTCATAACGTATCAACAAACGACCTGAATGCATGTTTGTGCAAACCACTTCCAACCGATATTTTAAAGAACCATGCCAATAGTAAAAGGCTTTCGCCAAATACTCCAACATACTCGGTTGGCGCACATACTCGATTCCCCCTCCGTAGCCAGGTACAACGTCACACTTATCGGTAGCATCTGAGGCAATTTTTGTATAATGCAAAGAAGCATATCTACTGAAAATTCCAAAGTCTGTACTAGGCGCCAAAGGAGTAACTGGCCATGAATGTAAAGGTTTACTCTCCTCGTCATCTGTCGACCACGTCATGGTTTTAATTCTAGACCATTGATTCATTAAATCTCTAAAACCGGCTTTTGTAGTTTTGTCGCTAGGCGGTCTAGTAATTTCCAGTGGTGATAAGCTTAATCGATTGCACAAATCCACGCCTTCTCCATATGCTCCGTTGTGCATTACTTGCGGACAAACTGGTGCTGGAGGTGAAGGATTCCCAGGTTTACTATTTGGACCTCGTGACACATTCTGCAACAATTGCTCCAACAAGGCAGGTCCTTTATCTATTGCTATTCCTACTCCAGTATTAATCAATGATTCCATCATTTGAGGTTGTATTAAAGCTGCTACAGTTGACAATTTTATACCTTCTTGTAATCTAACTAATTGCGGTCCCTTATTCCCTTTAATATGCAAGGCATCTGGAATTTTCCTTAATTCAGAAGCAAACACAACCTTTCCTGGATCTTTAGGGTTACATATCTGTCTTGGCTCAAAATTTTCCAAATTCATGTACACAATTACCGAAATATCACTACTACTATTTTGACCAGTTTTTAAAGGATTCCATACTATTATTTTAAATTGTCCAAAATAATTATACTCATTATGGGGATCACTATAAATTGGAAAAGCATCTCTAAAGTTAGTAAAAGGAATAATCATCTCACCGGGATTTGATTCTGAAGCGTCTAACATAACATGTGGAAATTGCATATAATTATTAGGAATATCCCCCTCATCAATTCCGTCATCACTGAAAGGCTTGAAAAACGCTAATAACTTACCCTGTTGAAATTTAACTGAATTTAATTGAACTTTAACTTTTAAATCAAATTTCGCTGAACCAAACATTGCCAATAGATATGCTGCATTTAAATTTTGACACACTGTAGGCGTAGATCCCTGTGCTGAAAAGTACACGTGTGGTACGACCCATGACCTTAACTCTTTAAATCTCTGATCATTTATTCCCCACACGAAACGATCTATCATCATAGGTCTTTTCACTATGTCAGGCATAATGTAAGGATCTTCCTGCCGGGTTTCTTTTGTCGATTTGTCTGCTTTGAAAACCTCAACTTTATCAACATCCGCTACGCGCTGATCTATGGTAGTCATTGTCACTTCCTTCTTTCCACTAGTAATGGGAGCATCTTGAATTGGAGCCGAAACAGGATCTGTTCCCCCACTTCCCGAAGCTCCACCACTACTCTGTAACGGAGTCTCTCCGGCTTGTGGGCGTAAACAGTGTGTATCCGCAACCTTGAATTCTCTGTTAACCCATCGTTCACAAAATTCTTTCATCATAATTGCCACTTTACACTCCAATTCTAGTCCGCCTTCTTTTATGCATTTGGTTATCTTTTCTGCAACATAATCAGCTTCTTCTACATACGAAAAGGGAACAACAAATGGATCTTTAACTTCTGTTCCAACCGAACTCAAGAATATTTGATATTCTGCCCTTGGCAATTCCAAAATTTTCTTCTTCTGTCTCTCAAACAAGGCCATATCCCATGTTGTCATATAAGCAAATCTTCCTCTATGTGATAACACTTCCATCTTATCTCTATGACGATGCATAAATACCAAATTCTGCGAGAGAATTCTTCTTAGTCGGTCCCTATATCGTTGAAAAGGAACACACATCATCTGAGGTTCTACATTATCACTATTCCACACTGATCGAATCTCTGGCAATTCATGTCCACGATTTGCTTGTGCTCTTAATATATTTTCTCGTGTTTGTTCTCCATTACAGAATCGCAAATGTATTCTTCTCTGCTCGAGGGCCTTTCCATGGCGTCCATAACGAGACAACACCTTCTTACGCAACCAAACAATTCGAGTACCCGCTCGCATACCAGCTACAATGTCAGGCCTGCCTATACGCAGCATTACCATTTCCAAATCCCTGAAATAACAACCTTTCATCCACGATTGCGAATCTTCATCTTCTCGTTTGAGATTTTCCTCAAAAGAAGAATAAATAGGCGCCAGTGGATACCAGCGAAAAGGATCTTTACGTCTATGAACCAAACTTTTAATGGTTCGTTTGCCACGTGGTTGTTTCTTTCTTTCCTCAGTTGTTTCCGAATCTGTTGAATGAACACACACCTCCGTTTCACTTTCTTCTGACACCAACTCTTCAGGCAAAATGGCTTCACTTTCATGAATAGTAAGCTCTTCCATCATCTCAGTCTGCGGTGCATCCAACTCCAGGTAGTTCACCTCCATATCCTCATAAACAGGTTCTTCTCTCATGCCATGTATTGAACATCCTAAATCAATCAGTTCCTTTGCAGTCTTATTAACACTATGCTCAATACCTGTAGCTTCTTCCATCATAACTTCAATATGAGTATTCTTATCCATTACCATATCCTCCACACTGACTGACGCTGACACTGCATTTGTAACATGTTGTGCACTTTCCACGGGTTTTTGATATTTCAATGCATTAAATTTATCCATAAATTCTTGTGCATACCCATTCAATTCCTGCTGCAATCCTACTAAGAATTCGTAACAAATCGGTGAAATCACGTATCTCCAGTTAAATTTACCTTTCTTGCCTCGTTTCAACCGTGGTTTCCACACAGGCTTAGTGATCTTTAATGCAGCTTCATAATTACCAATGGTAAACCTATAATGAGTTCGCACATCATAATCAGTCAAAGAAAGATTCTCAGTTAAAATTTCATGTTCTTTTCTGTCCTTTGAATCACCTTCATAGAAAGTGAAATAAGGTTTCAAAATAGTTACAGGTTCTCCATGCTTATTAAAGAATGTAGTAGACGGATGGTGACGAGGTGGTTTACTGGAAACCATACGCTTCTTCTGTGCCCATTTGAATATTAAATCCGCAATGGTCACAAATCGTTCCCAATCCATTTTTGTTTCAGCTACATATCTTATTTCCAAATCCTTAGCCATGTTCTTGTCGGTCCGATTCAAAGGGTGGTTGTTCCATTTCTGTTTCCAGTAAGTCACATATTCTTTCACGTCCGGTCGTATTTCATCTTCATTCCAGTCTACATTGTCATAGGATTCAGTTACCGTCGACCATGTGCCATCAACTCCTATGGAATCAATGTTCTCTTCTACAAAGTTTTCAAATCGTTCATCAACATTTGCTGAAAGCTTTGAGCTTGAGAGAGCAGTCTGAATTCCTTGAGTTGTAGCCATGATTGAGTAAGAGAGAGAAAGGTCCGCCCCCGTACGTTTCTATTCCCGGATTCCACGCCGGCATCCAAAACGCAAAAACATACACGCATTAGCAGTTTCATCTAACTTGCTACGAAAATCGATAGTCTACACATGAGCTCGACGCACAATTCGTTATACCTTGTTATGCTTCAGGTGGGCTGTCGCGGCCAAGGCAACCCTCGCGGAGATGTTTCTTCCAAGACTCGGCATTTCCACACCATCCACCAGTATAAGACTCGTTGTCAATCAATCATGATTAAGACCCTTGCTAGCACTATTTCTATCCAAATATGGCCCGGTTCTGCCTCGAAAGGTGAGCGCCGTCAATTCCGGCAAATCGAACTTAATCAATTTGTCAGCACTTCGTTCCAGATTCTTCAGATAGAAAGTTACCAGACTACTTCGCCTAATGCTACGACGTGTAAACATTAGTAACAAACATCAGATCTTTATTCCACCCGTAGGGACCATAAACGTCGCTATAAACGATTCAATTTAGGCTGAATCGCATATAGCATATGTTTATGGTTGAAAAGATGATCAAAATAAGGAGTCCCCTACAAACTCC
>JAAZTK010002144.1:0-11891 GCA_036507255.1 Megalothorax incertus
AGGATCAATAGGGTCAAGTCAAGTTACGAGACTAGGGAGTGTCTGAATTGGTACCGGAAGCAGGAGGACATTATGGAGAACATGACGTCATTCCCATTATTTTGGAAATCAAGTTGTGGCCCCCCTGGCGAACAAGTCACCGATGACCCTAATGGATTTCACCCGGTAAAATTGCCAGTTTTTACAGCCCGAATGAATATTTATTAAATTTATTTTATAATTAGGAGAGGGGTGACAAGTATGTTAACGGAGAGCTGATTAAGGGGACCCTACCAAGTAATACCACGACTTGGACGGCAATTTCTTCGGATCCAAACCGACCCTTGACTTTAGATCGGAAATCACAAGGAATTTCAGGTTTGAAAGTAGTCGGAACTCGGGTCAATCCATAATTATTGTCTTAAATTAATTTTGTATCTCCTTTAAATTCATTTGTAATAAAATTCCTTGTTTTTTAAGCAGAAAGATTGATATTTCTTTTTTGTATGATCGCAGATCCGAAACCTCGATCTGCCCCTCGCTCAGGAACTAGCTCCAAATTGTCTGGAAGATCAAGGTCGGCTCCAGAGGGTCAAGCTACATCTGCTGGTAGTACCAAGGATTCAGATCAAAGCGGAGGATTTGAGACAAAATTGGAAGAAACGCCCAAATACCCGAAGGAAATTGAAACAGGTGTCAAAAACAAGTCGAGACACAGTTTCCACCTTGCTCAAGGGCCAGAATCACTCGCCCCAGGCTGGAGGGACGTCAAGAGTGGTATCCCAAATTATTCACAGACCATGAGGTCAAGGGGTCCAACCAGATCCAGGTCAACAAAAATGGTGACAACGCCAAAATACTCTCGAGCACGAACAAGTTCGCTTAAAACGGCGTCAATTCAAAGTCGGAGGAGATCGTCACTTCCACAAGGGGAGCATTTTAGCACAGCTGGGTCACATAAATCATCGCGTGGGAGGTCATCCTTAAGGTCAACTCCAATGCAAATCCCCGATTCCCCGCAAAAAGTTGACAATCTTCCTGAAACAAATAGTGGAATGCCTGGAATAAATGAGGAAATTCCCTTGACATATTATGCTACCGATGTGGAAAACACCCAATCCCTAACAACCTCTCCTGTCCCAAGGTCATCCACCTCGGATTCAGCCTACACGGTGTCCTCTTCAGCTCCTGGACCAGCTTCCAAATTCTCTCAAGATTCTTCCGGGTCTGGATTTGAATACGCCAACTCTTCATTCTTACGGGAAAGATCCACACCTCTTGTGCCATCAAACCTCCCACCCCCTGACACCTCCCTCCAGGTATCTTCAACAATGGTCAACAATTACTTTCCTGAGAGGATTTCCTCCGTGGATTTTGCTTCTTCTTCGGATAGAGGACAACGTTTCATGCTGGGGAACCCTGACTTTTCAAGGGAATCTACTTCTGGTAACGAAATTATGGACTCTCCACCTTCTAGGGCATTTGATTTGGAGCCTCAACAACCTCTGCAACAATCGGAAATTCCTCAACAAGCTCAACCGGAAGCACAGCCACAAGAACCGATGCAAAATAATGAATTTTAATTTTAATTTATTGAAATTATTCGCAAAAAGTATCAAAAAGTATCAAAAGTATCACATTAAATTTTTAAAATAGGTACTTAAATAAATTCAAACAAAATTGTACAATCCTCGCTCTCTGTCCCTTTCTCTGACCGGATTGACTTTTAATTCTGCCAGATTAGGAAATATTCCTCGGATTATAGGCTCTAGTCTCCTTTCTTCGGTATTTCGGGTTTCAGGCACGCTTAGGTTGAGACTTTTCAGGACTATTTGAGCCTCCTGTCCCGGGACAAATAGATCCCTTGCTAAAATCCTCCGGAGAGCTCCTCTGAACCTTTCTGGAATATTCTGGAATCGGATGTCAAGGGTCTGGAGGGATGGTAAAGTTTTTGCATAGTGGATTCTTCCAGTTCGGAAATGAAAAAGATCCAAATTTACGATTGTAAGGGACTTGAGGGCTCCCAAAGTCAGTGTTGAAGGAAATAATGACATGAGCTCAATGGTAGCAAGTTGCGGGTTGACATATCTTGAGAGGCATACCTTAAGTACCTCCAAAGTGTCCTTCTGAGCTGTGAAAGAAATTAAAAAATTGTTAGAAATATACCAAAATGATGAGGAATTCAAAATTAAGAAATATATACCATCGAGGAATTCAGCAAGTTGTCGAAATAGGGTCAATGGGTCATGGGTCTTTAGGATGACTTCAAGTACTACAAGATGAAGGCCTTGTAAGGTCGAATTGTAGCACAATTTGAGGAAATCTTCCGAATTTCCAATAAAAAGCTCACGGATTTGAGGAAATTTGCTCCGGAAATCAGGATTTGATAAAATCGGCCACAATTCAGATTTAATTCGGATTCCTTGAAGCCCTCTTCCAGTTTGGGCAACTTTATGCTCAAGGGATGGGTGGCCAGTGTCAAGGGCGAGGTCTCTCAAAAGCTGAAATGAGCATCCTTGAAAGATTTCGGAGGAATCTTGAGGAATATCTAAGATTTTTGCTGTAATCCCAAGAACTTCCAAATGCGAATCAATTAATGTTAGAATTTCGTTTAATTCTGAATATCTGAGATCATTTCCGGTAATTCGAAGTCCTCGGATATGCGGATGAAATTGCTTTACAAAGGTCAGGATGGAATCGCTCTGAGGAATTCCTTGAAATACAAATGAGCCCCCTTTTAGAATCCGAGATGGGGATTCTCGGAATACATTGGTAAATTCTTCTATTTGAGCAGTCGTTTGAAATAGTGTTTTGACCTCTGACCTTGCATATCTTTTACGGATCAACCTGGAGGCTTCTTGGTCCCAGAGTTTGGAGAGCCTTCGACCTGTGAGTAGGTCTTTAATTGGAAGATAGGAGAATATGTGTGAAACCAGCTGAAATAATAAGTTTTTTAACTCAAAATAAACTATTTAATTAAGTGTATTCATATAATTAGGATAATTTACCAATGGGTTTAAGAGGGGATCCCTTGAAGAATCTTGCATGTTTTTTATTTGAATTTCTCTAAAATTATAACAATGTAAATTGTAAAAATTTTGGTTTGAATTTTGAAATAATATTTCAAACATGCTTTCGCGGCCCTTTAAAGTTTGAAACTACCAATGCAATGCAACGGCAATAGGATTAGGTAGGTAACTCAATATCATATCTCAATTTAATTAAAGAAGGTATTTTAGATTATTCCTTTCAAGAACAATTTTAATGAATTTATTATACATAGGCATCAAATATTTAATTATTTTAGACCAACTACTTTCTCAGAAATATCATAAAATTTCCTCCCAGACTCCTTCTCCCTTTCAAGATGTCTTGTGGCTTGAGTATATTCTAAAAGAAATATTTTAATTTAAAAGACTTTGTTCAAAAAATGCTAATTATAAATCAACCTTTGCAAAATCTATACATTTTGCCCGATTCCTTCGCCAAACTCTTTGCTGTTGCTGCCCAAATTATGGTTTTAGCTCCCTTCAATTAAATGCAAAATCAGCAAGTTTTTTTTTTAAAAAATATCTAAAACCTCTTCCGCAGGGTATCCCATCAGGAGTAAAAGTAATTGGTAAATCAAGAATACAGGCCATTTGTAACTGCCATGAATAGGAGTGTCACAAAGTCCAGGGCAAATGGAATAGGTGTGAACGCCAAATTTCTCGACTTTTTCCGCAAATTCCTGACCAAAAAGCATCAGGGCCCATTTGGAATTGGCATAAGGGACTTCCCCTTAATTGGGCAATAATCAATTAGTCTTTAAAATTAAATAGTACAAAAAATAATCAAATTACCTAAAATGCCCATATGGAGCCCTTGACATGACTTTAGAGAGTCATCTAGCTTCAAATGGTGGAAAATATGCATTGTGGACGCCGTAAAAATGATTCTACAGATATATTGGAAAAATCTTATAGAACCCTTAAATAACTCTTAAAAAGGAAAGGTCACGAGGTCAACCTAGAAGGGGAGCCCTTTTTAAGCAGATCCAAAAGCAGTTGTGTCAAGAGAAAGTGTCCAAAATAATTTATGGCCATATGGAGCTCAATCCCTTCAGAGTTCAGGACCAAATCTTTGGGATTTGCTACATTTCCCCCAATCCCTCCATTGCAAATTAGGATATTTAGTTCAGGGTAGGTCAGGGCAATCTCAATAGCAAATCGGTGAATTGACGTACGGTCACCGAGGTCAAGTTGATGCACAAACTGAAGGAAAAATAGGAAAAATCTCGGGAATTTTTAAAGACATTTTATAATGTCTTACCATTTCCCCCTTTGTGGTCACTTTCCTGACCTCCTCCTTGACCTTCTCCCCATCTTCCTTACGAAGGCAACCCATAATGACCTTTGCACCTCGCTGGACAAGACCTTTTAAAGCTTCTCGGCCAATTCCTCCATCAGCACCTAAAATAAAATTGTACGGTAAAATGAATTTAAAATTTTTAAATACAAGTGCTAAACCTGTCATTAGAATCAGTTTGCCTTCAAGGGACTCTTCCTCCTCCAACGAATTACTCCGCCGAGTCCATTTATCAAAAAGAAATATAAGCAATTCTTTAAAAATTAACAAGAATTTATTCATCTTTGAGGCTTGAAAGTAGATCAAATAATTAAAATGCAGGCTAACTTTAAATATTAAAAGAATTACCTTTCCTCAAAATTCTCATCCTTTTAATTGTTTTTTCCGGGAGTTTTTACAAGCCTCATAAAATGCATTTATTATATAAATTAAATGCCCATATCAAATACGATTATACAATAAATAAAATATCTGTATTACGGATAATAAATTTAAATTTTAAAATCGGGTTACATATTATTAATTAATATGCTTTATTTGCTCTACGTTTAATAAGTTTAAGGATTTTACAACCCAGCATACACAACAATTAAGTTTTAAAACTTAAATGCATGTACGATATAATATTATATCGGTACCAGATCACATCAATTTCACATTGCATTGCGTTACATTGCAATGTTATTCTATTGCAATTTGATAAGGTTTCTCGTAATAGAGTTTTACCTATAAGATTCTGATTCGGAAGATATGCAGGGCAATTTGACATATTTATTTTCTTGAATTAACAATCGTACCTATAATGCAGGGATGACATTGTTCTGATATACATTTCTATAAGAAGTAGTATATACCTATTGTATCGGTATATTATTCAAAAGGTATACAAAATTGTATTGTAGACTTGTAGTAGTTGCAAATTACAATGTTATATAATAGTAGCTTAAATATCAGTACGTCCTTTTATCATATCCGTGTGCAATGTGCAGATACAATCAAGTAGCTGGACAAGTTTTACGGCAATGACATTTCTTGGATCAGGTTAACTTTAATGGCAAACACGTTTCTTTATTTTTCGAGCATTTCCACACTCTTTCCATTCCATTAATTAATAGGCGAGTGTCGTCTGATACTGTCCCTTCTAATTGAATAGAATTTTTCCAATTTAACCCCACAAGGCTCATCCTCAGTTCGAAATTTATCGAGAAAGTCCAAGTTATTTACAAAAAATCTTGCCCTAATTTACCTATATGTATTATTTATCTTTAATATATAGTCGTGAATTAAATACGACACTCTTAAGGAAGGCTTATTAGCGTTGGTTCGTGGAATTCTAAAGAATAACTAAAATATTTTATTGTTCATTCCGCATATCTTTTCCGGGTATTTAACAGAGTTTAGGGAATTTGATATATCGCATTAAAAAATTAAGCAGTTTACACGTCTGGAAATGTTAATTTTGATAAGTAGTTGATAAATGTGTCGCTAAATTGGAAATCTTGTAATATCTGGAATAATTACTAGAAAATCTTCTGAAGGTAAAGTTGATTTAATTGAATTTGAAGATATATTGAATTGATCAGACACAAAAAATATAATCTACTTACGCCCAAATATAGCCTATAAATGCATAATTTACGATATTCGTATTAGTACAATACCCCGTATACCATACGATACATACATATTATGTACGATATAAGTATACTTTCCATTTTTAATTCTTGGAAAGTTATTATAGTTCATTATCGGCCATTATATATTACATGTTTATCAGATTCTGTCCCATATTTGCAAAGTCTAGGACATAATTTCAATATTTTTTCTTTAAAAAAATATAATTTTTACATTTCTCTTGATGAATTTCATCAAGAGATTTATACGGAGAGAAAGGAAACATATTTCTATAATCAAGATTCCCAATGATTGGGACTCCCTTCGAGGTGAATCTGAATATTCAGATTCAGAGACCTTTGAAGCGGAACTAAAATCCCTTCATCAAATTCCCCTTAAAAATTTCCAGCTCAAATTCAAAGAAACTGACCCGGATCTCATAAATTCCAATATTCCAGGCTATCCAGACCAGATTGAAGAACCAGAAGAGACGCCAATTTATAATCATCTCTCGGAAGAAATCAAAGGAGGTGAAATGCCTCGGCATAATCTAGAGGTCCTTTCAGAGACTGCTCCTCTCAGAGGACCCCTTCGGTCTAGTTTCTCTGAGATGACTCCTATTGATGACATTGATCCAGATGACAACCCCACAACCATTCTTTTCAAATCTCAAAAGAGAATCATGCGAAACGCTTGCATTCTCGTCACTGTGTAAGATTAAGCTTTATAATGTATTTGAACAAAATGAAATACAATTTCTTTTTTCACAGATCCCTTCTATTAGTTCTGACATTCGTTGTAGGAACAATTGTATTGATTCAAGTGCGATCTTCTTCAAGGTCAAACTCCTCCGATCCTGAAAATCGGATCCCCGTTTCTCCACCTTCAATCTCTGTAAGGACAATAGCTCCAAGCCGAAGAACAATGATTCAAAATGAGTTGAACCAACTTCTTTTAACTCTTCAAAGCTTTCCATTAATTGGTATGCATTTTAGATATGGCTATAAATTATAATACGACACATTAAATAAAATGGTTTCATATTTCAGATGTAAGGGATAGGAATAAGAAGGAAATGAAGATACTGAAACATTTAAAAGAATTGGATCCAATTGAAGAGAGCAAGCTAACCGCATGTAGGAATGCATATTTCAATTTTACTTTAGTACGAGATAATGAATTCCGGATTTTTTATACAATATTGTAGTAAGTCCCACACAAGAGCAAACTGATAAGGGGTTGACTGTAGGACAAGGAAAGCTTCAAAAGAGAGATGAAATTGAGCGTGACATCTTGGCCAATATGGGCAGAGCAGCATCAATGAACCAAACTTCTTCAGGATATTTGCATCAAAAAGGATTCAGGCACACTTCAAAGCTGGCGGATGAAATGGGGAGAGCAGGATATGGTTTCGATTGTGCATCTCGTTTCGTCTCTAAATTGTACAAGATATATTTTAAATTAAAGCCCTAATCATAAATGAATCTTGAAATATTCTTTTAAACGCTCAGGTGTAATATGTCCAAAGATGCTGCTGCAAATACAATGATAGCCATCGATTCTGATCCATTTAATGCAAACAAATGGTGTGGACCCGAAGGAAAAATGCATTGCAATCAAACTTACCCCTATAGAAGTGCGAATGGAACTTGTAACAATCTACAACTACATCATGAACATTGGGGGTCAGCTTACAGACCTTATCGGAGGATCCTGATCCCTGATTATGCTGATGGTAATTTACCAATAGAATTTAAAGTAAAATTAAATGCAAAAACTTTAAATAGGGATTTCAAAGCCTAGAATGTCATCTAACAATGCTTCACTTCCAAACGCTCGTTTATTGAGGTAAAAATTTCCTTTTAGGAGAGAATTTCTCTGAAATTTGCTCTTACGGATATATTTACGATATAGTGTCAAAGTTCATCCAGATATTAAGAGGAATGAGCCATATGGAGCTTCTTTAATGTTACCGCAATGGGGTCAATTCATTGATCATGATATCACAGCGTCAGCGGCATCAACGGGGAAAGATGGAGGAGCAATTCCTTGTTGTGACTTTCTTGGAGATGCTGTCCTGACACATCCAGAATGTATACCAATCTTTATCGAAGCAAATGATCCATTTTACTCACGATTTGGCAAAAGATGTATGAATATGGTTCGAGATGCTCCAGCTCCACTTTGTAAGGCTACCTATATTGAAGAGATTTCTTAAAACTCCTTAAATTTCTCAAGGTCGCCTTTCCCCGAGGGAACAATTCAATCAAATAACATCGTTTATTGACGGTTCAGTAATCTATGGGTCTTCAGATGAGGAGATGACAAGTTTGAGAGAATCCAAGAGTGGAAAAGGGCGTCTTAAAACGGTATTATAATATTAAATCTCATAATATCTCATATTTGGACTCATAATTTACAAAATTGTATCTAGACCAATGGAACAAATGGGAGATTGCTTTTGCCCCTCTCAGCTCGTGATGATATTTGCAACCGAGCTGATAAGATGAAACAGCAGGAATTTTGCTTTAAATCAGGTATTCTCTCATTTCGATCAATTAGAAGGATTTATAATTTTCAAAATTTGTTCAATAAAATTAGGGGATTCTAGAGTAAATGAGCAACTTGGTCTCACCTCAATGCATTTAATATGGACGAGGCATCACAATAAAGTGGCGGAAGAATTAGCTCTCTTAAACCCGCATTGGGATGATGAAAAAGTGTTTCAGGAATCTAGACAAAGTAATCAAAATTGAATTAAGGCAAATGTGTAAACCCAGTTATACAAAGCAAGCCCCATCTACAATTATATTTACCTTTTGAAATCCCTTTAAAAATAGTAATCGGAGCTCATATGCAGCATATAACTTACAGCGAATTTCTGCCAAAAATCCTGGGTACGGATTTGTGGATCTCGGCAAATTTAACTCCAAAGATTTCCGGCTATGACCATACTTATAATCACACAATTGACCCGACCATATCCAATGTGTTTGCAGCAGGTAAAATTCCTCAAGCAACTTAACCCGGAAATATCAAAATTGATTTCTTTCCAGGAGCCTTTAGATTTGGTCATTCAATGATGCAAGGATTAATTAAACTGATTGGGAAAAAGGGAAAGAATGTCGACTTTATCCAACTACACAAATTATTTTTTAATCCATTCCCCATTTGGGAGGAGGGCAAGATGGATGCTATGCTTAGAGGTTATTTGAAATTTTAAATATTTCAAAGATACCAATGCAAATTCATATTTCCCCAGGGCTGGTGACTTCCTCAGCAGCAAGAGCGGATACATATTTTACCAGTCAAGTTTAGTAAAACGAGATTTATATTTTTCTTATCTAAAATTTGCCCATATGTGCAGTTTTCAGAAAGACTTTTTCAAACCGGGAATGAATCTTTTGGAGTTGACCTAGTGGCCATCAATATAGAGAGAGGTCGAGAGCGAGGTCTGCCTGGCTACCTAGAATGGAGACAAGTCTGTGGACTTCAAAATATTTCAGAATTCGAGGATTTGGCTCCGTTTTGGGACGAGGGTAGCCTTCAGGCTGTTTCAGAGCTTTACAAGTATGATTTTCAAAAAATAAAGGAATCTTTTTTATTTAAGACTACCAAATTCTTCCAGATCTCCGAAAGATATAGATTTATACACGGGAGGACTTGCGGAAATCCCAATTCCAGGAGCAATCCTTGGCCCTACTTTTGCCTGCTTGATTGCAGATCAATTTTATAGGTTTGGATAATTGAATAAATTAGCATCCTTTACATATATGTTGATTGAACGAATATATATTATCTACAGGTTAAAATTTGGGGATCGCTTTTGGTACGAAAACGAATGGTTATTTGAACCCTTAAGCCCAGGTCCAGTTTGAAATGATACGATCTAGCATAAATTTGAATTTGATTTATTTTCATACAGAGCAATTAGATTCAATCAGATCCATCAGCCTCTCAAGAATCATTTGCGACAATAGCGACGATATCTCAGAACTTCCGATTGATGCTTTCACAATTCCCTCAACTGATAATCCAGTTGTTTCTTGCAAAGATTTTTTGATTCCCCACTTGGATCTCGAACCTTGGGCTGAAGAGCACAACATATCAAATAACTCCACAACAAAGGATGGAAATAATTCTTATTTATCCAATCATATTGACTATTATTATGATGAGGAAGGAAAGGGTGATGATTTAGAGAGTAGTGAACTTTCAAGAGCTTTGCGTCACTTAAAATTAAACCCTTCCAACCACGTTAACCCCAAATTGATCGAACAAATTCCAAGTGATGAGGTCAAGGAATCCGAGGAAAAGCCCACTGCAGTAAATACTACAAAATCTAATAAAGAAATTAAGAATAAATCGAAGGGGAAAAAACCTGGAAATGGGAAAAAGAAGGGAAGGAAAAGCTCAGAGGAGAAATCAAACATGCTAATTAAAGATCGGAATGTTATTTCTTCATCTTCGAGTGCTGCCAAAGGCGCCAATGATAAGGATGCAATTCCTGCTTCTGTTAGTAGTGGCAAGATTCTCCAAGTAAATGAGACAAGTTAGATGTGTTCTCACAATTATGTATTTTTATTTATTGGACATTACCGAAATGATTGAAATAAAATAAATTATATTCTGGGATTTCCATCATCTCCTTTCCGAAATTATAAGGGTACGCCGTACGGATGTATAAAATAAGCCAGTAACTCGAGTCTCAATCACTGTAGTATATTTAATTGATTAATTTGCAATTGCTTATTTGCTTTGTCAGATCCCTATTGTATTGTACGATAATTTGCATTTATCTGCATGCAGCATAAGTATTCCAATTACCTACTGATACTAGTAGACATTACATACCCAACAAATACTGATATGGTACCGTAATTCTTTATTTATATGAATTACCTATTTATTCGGGATCTCGCGTAATAATAACCATATTGGATAATTGGAATTTATATGATCGAACTTGGCTTCAATTTATTGTACTTATAGCTTAATCAAAATCATCTTATTCTACCATGTCTGCAAGGGCTCTTATAATCTTCCTCTTCTCTTATTACTCTTATTTCATAATTATTCTGGCCAACCCACTTTTCCCAGATTTGATTCCGGTAAGCATTTATATCATTTTAAATTACACAAATAAAAAGAATAGTTTTCTTCTCTGTTTTCTTTTCTTTTAATAATTGAAAAAAATATATTTCTTTTTAAATTTTGACTAATTAAAAACCCCACAGGAAATTATAGTAGAAACAGAGGCTGGATTAAACGTCCAAGAGACTTCCAATTCTAAACGAGAGCAGCCTTCCTCTCAAACACCTCCAGACTCTGTATACTATTACAATAATTCAAGGATAGAATTCAAGGACCCTTGGAAGATATTTAAGCGGATTTTCATCTCAAATTCGGGTCAAAGAGGTCAGGGGAATGAAAAAATATTTCCCACACCTCCAATCCCAATTGGGCAGATTTACAACAATGGGAATGATACAAACGGAACAAACGTTCATTTTGGGTCACCAATTTGTATCGGGAATTGTTTGATTGCTCAGGTTGGTCGAAATATAATAAAATATTTAAAAACGCTTAATTATACAATATATTCATTTTAAAAATCAAGATATACTGGGCAAATTCTTCAATCTCATTTTTCGACCAAAGCGGAGAACCTCCTTCATTTCCACCTACACCGCCTCCAATTGGATGAATTATGATTCCAAACTCTTAATTGAGATACTAATAATTAGTAATTATCTACAAAAACTTATAATTATTCAATTTATTTATTAAAACTATTTATTAAAACAGCTTCTGTCTTTACAATTAAAGATTGCCAGTATGACACAGAATTAAAATGTTACAATTTGATTTGCATAGATTGATTTTTGGGATTTCATTTTGGGGTATTGAAACAAAAATTATGATAAATAACAGATTTTTGGACCGTTAAA
>JAAZTK010002145.1:0-11890 GCA_036507255.1 Megalothorax incertus
GACCGAGATCCCAGACAGAGGTTCTCTGTGACTGTCTGAGGGCCAGACAGAGTGTTGCCAAATGGTGGCTGGCACCAGCCCATCTCGAGGCTCGAGACTGGGGCAAATTGACCATTTTGATGAGGGAATAAATTCAGTTGGCCAGTTTTTAAAAAATATTGACAAACAATATTTTAAATGAGTCTTTGAGCTGTCAAATTAATTGACATTGGTGGCAATTAAGGGACATTAGCGGACAATGGACAATATTGGTGGCATACCCTCGGATATACTCTCAAAATCATTCCCTGGGGTACATCATGGACTTTTTAGATTCCTATTCAGAGCTGGTAAATAATTTCGAATGCAAATATTTTACAAATTGACCACGGGACAGTCAATTTATCTAAACTTACCAGTAATTTGAGATTATTGATTTAATGAGGCTTAAAAGTTAAATTTCTAAATATGTAGATCCTGTAATTCGATTGACGAGAATTAGAGGGTCTTGGAACAAAGAGATTGTAAAACCGGAAGTTGAATCAGTCAGCCTGTCATACTCTGTTCAGAATGTCCAAATCATACCCCTTGAAAGTGAGGTCAAGGTGGAGGTCATCGAACCGGAAGGAAGCAAAAGGGAAGCTCCTGAGGAAATATTGGGATTAAATTTGGGGGAAGGGTGAGTAATTTAAAAATATTTAATTAGAATTAAATTTTTATTGATTGATTTTAATTCTCAATTAATTATTAAAGGATCTCTGAACCGGAAGTCAAATCTGAAATCATTTCTGCTCAAAATAATATCATCCTTGAGGAAGTAGAACTCAAGACAGAGGTCAAACCGGAAGAAGAGAACTTAGAAATATTGAAACTACCTCAAAAAGTACAAATTAAATCCGAGTCCAACTTTCCCTTCGGCTTTCCCTCGATCGAGGAAGCTCCCTTTGTCCAAAATTATGATGAAGATGCTTCCAACTCATATTCCTCGAGATATACGCTCAGACAAAGGTACAAAATAATGTAAATTAAATTGTATGATCATATGGCTTAATATAACAAATATATTTTATAATTGGTATATTTTAAATTTATGCTTAAAGAGAACAATCTAAAATCCTACATTTGATATTTCAGAAAAGTATTGAGATATACTGACACTATTGAGATTGACATGTCAAATTCCGGCTCGGATTCGGATCTTTCCGAAGACGCATCATCTGAAGATGTCTCTACCAAAAGAGAAGCTTCTGAGGAAGAGCCTGATGATGCTGAGGAGGATTTTAACCATGATTTATATAAATGTAAAAGCGAGACAAGTGAAGCTAAGAAGGCATCAAAATCAACCGTTTTAAACCTTATCCAAGCATCAAATGAGCCTCGAATTGAATTGACATGTGAAATCTGTTCAAAGACATTGTCCTCTCGAGCAAGACTCTTCCAGCACATGAAATGCGTCCACACCAAGGGCCCCTTCAAATGCTTAGAGAAAAATTGCGATAAAATATTCCAAAAGGTCGATTATCTCAAAATACATACAAATGAGAACCACAAAGCCTCCCAGACCCCAATCATCTGCAAACACTGTCCACCTGCAAATCAATATATTTATAAAAGTAAAATCCGTTTAAATGAACATATTCTCCGAACCCACCGTGAAATCAAAAAATTCTCGATTAAATGCACATTTGGGAATTGTAAAAGGACTTTCCGGAATGAGTCTTTTCTTCAACGTCATCTAGTAGTACATTCTTTCACGGAGCGTACAAGGAACTACATTTGCCAGTCTTGTGGCAAAACATACTTTACTGGACATGAGCTAAGAAAGCATAGAAATGTATACCATAATCCTCAGATGGATGGTCAAGTCCACAAATGTTCAGATTGTGATCGCCAATTCTCTAAATATAGTTCGTTTGTACATCATCGTAGAAAAAAGTTCTGTCGGCCTTCACACCAATGCCCACATTGCAATCTATTATTTCCATTAGCTGGACAATTAAAAGATCATGAGAATATTCACACTAAAGAGTTTCAATACGAGTGTGACCATTGTACTCTTGAGTATTTTATACAAAAGGAGCGTTGAGAACCCACCGAAATAATTTGAAAAAGAAATCTAAAAAGAAACCCGAAGAAGAACAAGTCAAATGCCCTCATTGTGACATGACCTTTAGAAGAAGAGGAACACTCCGCTGTCATATTTGGCGTCTTCATGATCTGGAGAGAGAATATAAATTCAAATGCTCTTTCTCTAATTGTATCAAGACTTTTATACGGGAGATTTGTTTAAAAAGACATGAAGAGGAACATGGGAAGTGCCCAAAAGGGAAATATGTGTGCTTCAAATGTGGAAAAGTATTGAGTTGTTCTTTAGCTTTGAAATATCATGAAAAAAATCATTTGAAGAAGAAGGAATCTTAATTAAAAGGATTATCTTTTTATAATTATTGTTAGTTGAGGGTGAAAATGGTATTGTGCCAAATTCATTCCATTCGAACTAGGATTATTTATTGAGCATATATTAAATTATTATAATTTTTAATGAAATTTTATAATGCTTGCATGCATAATATTTCAGAATATTCAAAATAAAGACCTAAGTTCGTTAAAAACTATATATCGTCTCTTTATTATCGTAAAGTATTAACAAGACTAAGATTTCAAATTATTATATTTCCGTTTCAAGCATAGGGGTGAATTGATAATGATTTCCGCGATTGATTCGACTCGAAAAGGATAAATTCTGTGTGAATTTTTAAAATATAGTTTTGTTTTTAGATTAAATTTATTTAAGGATTTGAAACGCGCTTCTCAAGTTAATAATAGTCAAGGATGTGTCAATTAATTTATTGGTGGAACTGCACTGCCCAATAATGGACAATATCGCTGGAATACCGAAGGATATATTAACCAAATCTTTTCCAGGGGTTCATCATGGGCTTTTTAGATTTTTATTCAGAGCTGGTAATTTCAATTAGAATTATTAACAAATTAGCCATTAGATATGATTAATTCTTTAAGATTATCAAGATATTTTAAATATTTTAAATATTCTCTTAATAAATTTCATTTTAGATCCTGTTATTAAATTGGCGAAAATTTCAGGGCCCCAAAAAGAAGAGATTGTCCAAACGGAAGTTGAATCATTGGTCAGCCATTCACACCCTGTCCAAAATGATGTCAAAGAGGAAGTCATGGAACAAGAAGAGGGCCGAGAGGAAGCTCCTGAGGAAATATTGGGATTAGATTTGGGAGAAGGGTGAAAAATAGGAATAAATTTTAACTTGAGTTAAAGTGCCGGTTTTTAAAATTTGTTGGTAATTTTGCTTTTTTGATTGATTTTTAAAGGCTTACTGAACCACAAGTTAAATCGGAAACGCTTTCTACACAAAATATTATTCTTGAGGAAGTTCAAATCAAGACAGAGTCTCAAGACTTTCAACCTGAACTAAAGACTCGAGGAAGATTGGCAAGAGCAACTCGGAAAAACTCAATTGAAATACATAAAGTACAAATTAAGTCCGAGTTTCCCTCAATCGAGGAAACTTTTCCGGGCCAAGATACTTCACATTCTACGAAATATTCCCTTAGACAAAGGTCTATAGGTAAATTTATATTTATGTAGTAATTACTAATAACTATATACAAAATTTCTTATTGGTTACATTGAGCTCGGTCTTTTAAATTCTTTCTTTAATATTTCAGAAAGGTGTTGAGCTATACTGATACTATTGAGATAGACGTTTCAAATTCTGGCTCAGATTCAGATCTTTCCGAAGATGCATCATATGAGGAGGACTCTACCCAAGGAGAAGGTTCTGAGGAAGAGCATAATGAAGCGGAGGATGAGGATTCCAACTGTGATGTATCTCAGGAGCCTAAAGAAAAAATCGAAATAAAAAGATATAAAGTGAAATCAAATAAAGCCATGAATCCTTCAAAATCTAAAATTGAGTCTACAGCTCTAAATGACAAGGGCTTGATTAAATCAGAACGCATCCACAAAGTGATTCCCTTAATATGCCCAGAGAAAAATTGCGGAAAAATCTTTAATAAGTTTCAATATCTCAATAGGCACCTAAAAGAAATTCACAAGATCTCCCCAATTATCTGCAAGCACTGTCCACTAACAAAAAGAAAGCAATTCAAAAGCCAGACACTTTTAAATGCGCATATCCTCCGAAGTCATCGTGAGATAAAGAAATACAAGATTAAATGTACTCAAGCTGGCTGTGATGCGACATTTCGGCACAATTACATCCTCCACCGCCATCTAAAATACCATCGTGACCCACAAAAGGGGGCCCAATCCTTCTCTCGAATTGGCAATATTTTAAAAAAGACAACATGTCCACATTGCAATAAGCCCATAACAATTGAACGCCTCAAGCATCACATTTTTCGTTTTCATAATCCTCAGCGCAAAAAGAACGTCATTTGTGAGTCCTGTGGCAAATCTTTCTTCACTGCTTATGATCTGAGAAGGCATTCAAAAGTGTACCATAATCCCCAGATGGAGGGACAAGTCCACAAATGTCCAGATTGTGATCGAAAATATTCTAAATATAATCAGTACGTAAATCATCGTAAAATGAAGTCATGTCGGGCCTCTCACCAATGCTCATACTGCTCCCAAAAATTTCCTCTACCTGGTCAATTAAGAGAACATGAGAATACTCATACTAAAAATGTTCAATACGAGTGTGAGGACTGCGGCTCTGTGTTTTATACAAAAATTGCATTAAGACAGCATTCACTTGGACATGAGAAAAAGAATTCTAACGAAAAAGGGGTAGTCAATTGCCCTCATTGTGACCTGACCTTTACAAAGAAGGGAACACTTCGACATCATATATATAAAGTTCATAACCTGGACCGAGAGTTTAACTTTAAATGTTCTTTCCCCCAATGTAACAAGACTTTTATACAAGAGCATAGATTGAAGAAACACGAGGAGTCTCATAAAACAGGTTCTAATGGGAGATGTATTTGTTCCTTATGTGGAAAAATATTAAAGAGTCGTACGGGTTTAAAAAAACATGAAAAAATTCATTTGAGGAAAAAGTAAGTTTAAATAAAGTGAATAGCATTTGTTTTTTTTAAATTATTGTTCTTTTGAATGTTAAAATAGTATTTTGGCAGGTTTATGTCACTAGGCCTATTTTACGACATTTAATATTATTATGATATTATTTTTTACTAAAATTAATATTACTTAATACTTTTTTGGAATATTACAAATAAAACCTACGTGTTAAAAATTAAAATATGTATCATCTTTTTATTATTAAAATTTTAAATTATCATATTTCTATTGAAGGGGTGAATTGACAATGATCGACTCGAATCGGAAGCGATAAATTCTGTAAAGATTTTTAAAATATAGTTTATTTTGATTTAAGGTGGAATATATTTGAGCACTTTAGAAGCACTTGTTAATTTAAATCACTCCAGTCATCGTTATCTCAATAAAACTATTGAAATAATTAATTGTCGGATTATGGACAATATCGGTGGAATACCGAAGGATATATTATCCAAATCTTTTCCAGGGGTTCATCATGGACTTTTTAGATTTTTATTCAGAGCTGGTAATATAAATTTATGAAATTGATATGCAATTTATTTATATATACTGGTAATTTGAAATTATTGATTTAATTGAATTTAAATATATAAATATCTAGATCCTATAATTCGATTGATGAGAATTCCAGGGCTTTCAAATAAAGAGATTGTCAAACCGGAAGTTGAATTATTAGTCAGTCAGTCACATCTTAATGTCCAAATCTTGCCCCTTGAAACTGAGGTCAAAGTGGAGGTGACAGAACCGGAAGGAAACCGAGAGGAAGCTCTTGAGGAAATATTCAGTTTAGATCCGGGGAAAGGGTGAGAGACATTAAAAATTACATATACTGTACAATATATATTGCAATGCATACCATATGTTTTAAGTATATAATTGCTTAAATTTTATATTGAATTAGTATCCCTGAGATAGAAATCAAATCAGAATCGCTGCCTACTCAAAATATAATCCTTGAAGAAGTCGAACTCAAGACGGAGGTCAAACCTGAACTAGAAGCTCAAAAAAGATTGACAATTCCAACTCGGAAGAGCTCAATTGAAATTCAAAAAGTACAAATCAAATCCGAGTCCAAATTCCCCTTCGGCTTTCCCTCCATCCAGGAATCTCCTCTCTCCGTCCCAGAAGCTTCGGATACAAAATCTACGAAATATAGCCTCAGACAAAGGTACAATAAATAATAACGATATTAAATGACATTTACAAATCTTCACGTCTCTTATCCTCATATATTTCAATTCAATTGTGCTTACAATAGCATTTATACTACAGATATTTTATAATCTAAAATCCAAATTTTATATTTTAGAAATGTATTGAGCTATGCTGACACTATTGAGATTGACATGTCAGATTCCGGCTCAGATTCGGATCTTTCAGAAAAGGCATCATTTGGGGATGACTTATCCGAAAGTGAAGCTTCTGAGGAAGAGTATAGTGAAGCTGAAGATTTAAACGAGAAGTTATCCCAAGCAATCCATCCTAAAAATGAAGGGCTCAAAATGAGAATTAAAATGGAATCAAATAAAGGTGTAAAATCTAAATCTGGATCCGCTGTAAAAGTTAATCTTCAAGACTCAAATGAATCTGAATTCACTTGCAACGTCTGCTCAAAGTCATTGTCCACGCAAGCAACGCTCTCACGGCACATAAACTCCCTCCACTCTAATAATCCTACAAGATGTCCTAAGAAAAACTGCGGAAAAATTTTTAAGAATCTACAATATCTCAAAAGACATGTAAGTGAGGTTCATAGAGCCTCTCCAAACATTTGCAAACACTGCCCATCCTCAAATCAAAGGCAATTTAAAAATCCATCACTTTTAAATGCGCATATCCGCCGAAGCCACCGCGAGCTCAAAAAATACTCGATTAAATGCACTGAGGCGGATTGTGACGCGACTTTCAAGTCCAAGTTGTACCTTCAACGCCACCTAAAGTTACACCGAAATCCGCAAAAAGCGGCTATATCCTTCTCCCGGATTGGCCTTGTCCCACAAAAGACGCCATGTCCACACTGTGACAAGCCTCTCTCAATTGAGCAAGTCAAACATCATATAGCCCGTTTTCATAATCCTCAGCGTTCAAAGGATGTGATTTGTGAGTCTTGTGGTAAAGCATTCTTCACTGCTTATGATCTGAGAAGGCATGCAAAAGTGTACCATAATCCCCAGATGGAGGGACAAGTCCACAAATGTCCAGATTGTGATCGACAATACTCTAAATATAATCAGTACGTAAATCATCGTAAAATGAGGTCATGTCGGCCTTCACATCAATGCTCACATTGCTCTCAAAAATTCCCTCAACCTCATCAATTAAGAGAACATGAGAATACTCATACTAAAGATGTGAAATACGAGTGCGAGGATTGTGGCTCTGTATTTTATACAAAAAATGCACTATATCAGCATTCGCTTGGACATGAGAAAAAGAATCCTAATGAAAAAGACGTAATTAATTGCCCTCACTGTGACCTGACCTTTATAAAAAAGGGGACACTCCGATATCATATTTGGAGAGTTCATAACCTGGGCCGAGATTTCAAATGCTCTTTCCCCAATTGTAGCAGGACTTTTATCCAGGAAATTAACTTGAAGAAACACGAGGAGAATCACGAAAAAGGCTCTAATGGGAAATATGTTTGCTCCTCCTGTGGAAAAATATTAAAGAAACATTCGAGTTTAAAAAATCATGAAAAAACGCATTTGAAGGATGTGAAATCAAAGTAAATAGCTTAATATTTGTTTAAGAAATAAAATAATATATTTAAATTTAAAACTACAAGTAATCATAAATTATCATATACCTATTTTTACATTGTATCTACAGATTATTAGTATGCATTTAAGTATTTGCTATCAATATAAATAAATAATTGTAATTTATAATATTTTGCACAATTTCTCAGATAATTAAATTTCATTTTTTACAATATTTCGTCTCGTGATTATTCCATCGGATGAAACTTTCAAAGGATTTCCCACATTTTGAGCATAAATGATTATTTTTTGTCACTCCATTATGGCCATCCTGATGCTTTTGTAAATGGATTGGTCCGCTAAAAGTCTCTCCACATCCTTCAAATTCGCATTTATATAGAAGATTTCTCTCTCTTTTGTGGTACGTTCCAATATGAAGGCGTAATCCATCTAATTTTGAATACTTTTTTGGACAATGTGGGCAGCTTAATTCCTTTTCCTCATTCTCGTGATAATTTTTCATATGTCGGTTTAAAAAAGCGTTAGTTTGAAAGGATTTTGAGCACCTTGAGCAAAAGAAGGGCTTAGCATTTGATTTGTGTAGCTGACGGTGTGCTCGGAGAGAATTACTTCGATAAAAGATTCGAAAACAATCTCCGCATTCATATTTCACCTCCTTTGTATGGGTATTCCGATGTTGTAGGAAATCTGCTTTGCGATGAAATATTTTTGGGCAAAATTCGCACATTTGATTCGGTTTGCATTTCTGCTCATGATGCCAGTACAAGTTATATTTTTCAAAAGTAGCCCCACATTCGGAACAGGTGTAAGTTTTGTCTTCCACACGGTGGCATATATCAAGGTGATTCTTCAATTGAAATTCATAGAGATATGTTTTTTTGCAACCCTTCTCTGTACATTTTAAAGGTCGTTCTAGAACGCCCTTTGATTTCTTCAAATGGACCTTTTCCTTGTGAAGATTTATATAATAAATTGCAAATAATTTATTGCAAATGTCACATTTGATTTTAGGTATCTTGTTCCGGGTTACTTTTGGCGAAAATATACTCGACCTATAAAATTTTAATAATTATAATTCCAATATTTCTAATCTGATTCTATTATAAATAGTTAATTATTTAATAACAGTTCTGATACCTTTGTTTTCGGACTTTTTTGAGATTTTTTAAAGAAATATACGAATCACTTTCCATGTCTGATTCTTCAACTTTCGGTATTTCAGATGGTCTAAAATTTAGAAATTTATTGTAAAAATTAATTGGAGTCCGATATATGAAAAATGTGCAGAATAATTTTATATACCGAAGTAGGTCATGTTTTTGGGCAGGAATGTCAATATTCTGATCAATGTCCAATTTGATTTTGACATCTGACTCGGTTATATGTATTTCCCCCAAATGAATGAGATTCTCTTCACATGGCTCCTTCGGAGGTTCTTCCGGTTCATTTTTTATAGTTTTTAATGGAACTACGATCCTTGTTAATTTAATTTTAGGATCTAAAATATTAGAAAAATGTACATATTTTATAATTAAATAAATTTGTTTAAAATCTTTTACCATTTCTGAATAAAAATTTGAAGAGGTTTATGTGAATTCCAGGAAATGATTTTGAAAGGAGGTCCAATGGGATTCCAGAAATGGTTTCCGGAAATGTCGACATAATTTTTAAATGAATGAATTAAAATTTACTGATATATTAAAATTAATATTTTTAAGGAAACCCTCAAGCCTTCAAAATTTGTACAAATATATTAAATCAGTTTTCAACCGGTTTTATGGACAGAGATTAGATTTCACAATAAATGTGGATTTTGGGGCAAATGCAGAAGCGTCAAAAACGATCATTAACAATTCATAATTTCATATTTTATCTTTATTGTACCTACCAAGTATTCAATAATTAATGGTTAAATTTTACAAATTACAAATTACTAATATAATATCTACCTAAAAATTATATTTTTGTAAGTTTTGGAATGTCTGCCAGCTGAAGCGTTTCACATTTTACGTAATTTACAATATTTCAATTCGTGCATATTGCATCTGAGAAGGTTTTCAAATGATTTTCCACATTTTGAGCACAAATGACTTTTGCTCGGATTTCTCCCATGTTTATCATTTTGATGCTTTTGCAAAAAGGCAGCCCCACTAAATGACTCTCCACATCCTTTGACCTCACATTTTAGTAGAAAATTCCTCTCTTTCTTATGAGCCAAACTAGCGTGAGCTCGAAGGGAATCCGAAGAGGAATATACCCCTTTGCAATAGGGACATTTAAATTTTAAACTCCTTTTTTTCATCCTTATGACAAATTTTGAAGTGCCTATTTAAACTGGCGTTAGTTGTAAAGGAATATTTACACCCCGGAATTTTGCAGGGAAATGGCCTCTCTTTGGAATGCAATTTCCGATGAACTAGAAGGCATTCAGTCCTGTAAAAAACAGCATCACAATCTCCGCATTCATAACTCCTTTCTTTTGTATGCGTATTTCGATGTTTCTGCAATTCTCTCCCAGAATTGAATATTTTTGGGCAAAATTCACACATTTGATTCGGTTTGCAATTCATCACATGAGATTTGTAAGTTTTGTGTTTGGTTTTGATCATCTTTTTCTCACATTTTGGACATTGGAAATCCCCAATCTTTTCACCCATCAGATTTGCTTTTGGAGAGACCACAACCACGTTCATATTGTGATAATTTCTTTTGTGGTCTGTTAGATGGGAACTCTTAAAGTACGCCTTGTCACAACCCTCCTCTGGACATTTGAACGGCCGTTCTCGATCTTGAGGGTGGCGATGTGTCTCTTTGTGGATTTTTAAATATTTTTTTGAACATAGCAATTTATTGCAAATGTTACATTGGGCTTTGTTCATCATGGATTCCTTTCCAGGCTTCTTTTTTGACAACCTATTTTTAAGAGTTTTATTATGAAAAATTGCACATGATATTTAAAATTTAAAATATTTATTTTACTTTCGCTTAAATTCTATTTCAGAGTTATTTGAAGAACTTGAAAAATCTTTATCCGAGATGGAAATCGTGCACCTCCCCGGGTCTCCTTCAAAAGTTTAAAGGGTTTCTTTAATGAGATTAAATATTTCGATAATGTTTTTAGTTTGTACCAATTAGCCTCTAACTCCTCCTCAGTGTCAATTTCATTTTCCAAAAATTCATCTTTAAATTTCACATCCGGAATTTGTATTTCTCCCAAATTTATGAGACTCTGGTCATGTTGAATCATAAATTTATCCGAATCCGGAGGGGGAAGATCTGATATTATAACTTCCGGTTCAATTTTAACAAGGTCTTTTATAGGTGAAATTCTAACGAGCTCCACAATTGGCTCTGAAAAAATTTAATCATAATATTTATATAATGTTTATATTTCCGTAAATATATTATGTAATTATGTATAATTTTTTATCTACCTACCATTTCTGAATAAGAATTTGAATAGGTCCGGGTGTACTCCGGGGAATGATTTGGATAGGATTTTGGTAGGAATTCCACAGATTGTCTCCATTTTATAATCATAAATTTTAACTAGAATTAATTATCCAGAAAAATATCAAGATATTTTAAAGTATGGTTTAAAAAAATATCAAAGCAAAGAGATAAACGCGGTAAACCAAGTACAATATTTATCATGATATTATATTTTTGATATGAAATCCAGGGGAGAAATATTTTACCAAAATTTTTTTAAAATGCATTATAAATTTTTTATTTTAATTTTTTAAAATGATAATCGCTTATAATAAATTATGAAAATAATATTATTCGATCATATAAATTATCGTAAAACAATTTTAATAGCTATATTTATAAAATATTGATATTTTAAACATAATAACATAATGTATATCGCTTCTCGAAATTTAATCTCGAATCTCGAATAATATTAAAAATTAGGATTAATATTTCAATACAAACTTATCCTTCATACAACAATATATTTTATATGTAATAGTAGGTACTAGTAGGTATGTAATACAATACATATTTGATACTACAGATACTGTTACAGGATATTAGTAACGGATGTTAATACGAGTGTTAATCGTATTACATATATCCGAATACCATTACCCGAGGA
>JAAZTK010002146.1:0-11889 GCA_036507255.1 Megalothorax incertus
AAGGGTTCTGCAGATTCAAGCACCTCGGGATCCTCTAAAGGATCAAATGGGAAACCACCTGCAACGGCGCCAAGGCCCATTTCTAGTCAAACAATTTTACCAGTCACAACCCCAGGAGGAGGGCCTTCAAGAGCTCTCCAACTTAATCTACAACCCCAGCCGACTCCACTTCAAGGACCTCAGAAGCTTGTCAAGACGAACAAGCGACTTCGGTCCTTGGACACTTTCCGCGGGTAGGTCAAGTTAATGTAAAAATAATTAGGTTGGGTTTAATAGTTATCCTATTTTAATATGCATATAAAATATAAAACATAAAACATAAAACATGCAATTATCTAGATTCTAGAATCACGTCTCGCTAAAAGGATCAGCATGGCTATTTAAATAGATTGCGTAATCTCTTCCGATTGTTTTTACATTTAATTGACAGCTCCCTCAGAGGGGGGCCTTTTGAGATGGAAAGTTGAGTCTTGTGAGTTGAGAACTTGAGACAGATCTTGTTATACAATTGATTAGTCATTGACTCATTTCTCTAATCCAAGACTAATATATTGGTACTCTTTAAACTATTGAATAAATAGTTCATAATTCATATTATTATACTCGTAGTACAAGCTAGGTCAGGATTGAGAGAATGTCCAAAATGCTAAGGAGCAATTTATCATATAATGAATCTTTAAATATTCTGCAGGATTTGCATTGTGGTTATGATCTTTGTAAATGATGGTGGAGCTGGCTATTACTTTTTTAAGCATGCAACCTGGGATGGTATGTTCAATTGCTTTATGATGGGTGCACTTTTAACAAGATTGCTCTTTTTCATAGGGCTTGATTTTGCGGATCTCGTCTTCCCGTGGTTTTTATGGATTATGGGCGTTTGTATTCCCGTCTCAATTAAGTCTCAGGTTAAACGTGGAAATTCCCGACTCAAAATCTTCCAGAGGATCTTGATTCGATCTCTCAAACTTATTGGTCTTGGAATTGTACTCTCATCCGGTTGGGGCCCAATTAATCCCAAAACATTTCGTTTACCTGGAGTACTTCACCGCTTTGGAATTTGCTATTTTGTCGCATCCACTCTTGTTCTACTCTCGATGACTGTAAATATTACAAAGCCGGACACTTCCAAATTCAAAGCTGCACTCCAGGATATTGGGATCGTTTGGATATCATGGATCATTGTTCTAATTTTTGTTGCTGTACATTCTCTACTTACATTCATGCTGGAAATACCTGGATGTCCAACGTATGACTCTTTTACAATTACAATACAAAATTAATTCCAAATTATAGGGGCTATCTTGGACCTGGAGGGCTGCATCTTTACGAAGAAATGATCAAAAATGAGACAGGCTTGGGGGATTTTGAGGCTTTGAAAGAGTGTATTGGAGGTACATTTAAGAATTCAAGTCGATTTGACATATAATTAATGTGATATAAATTAGGTGCTGCTGGATATATTGACCGCCAAGTATTTACTCTCAAACATATTTACCAATATCCAACTGCTGGAGTACAGTACAATTCTATTGCGTACGACCCTGAAGGACTTTTGGGCACACTAACTGCTATTCTTAATGTATGGCTCGGAGTACAGGGTAAGCAATTTAAAAAAAACACTGCATTTTTATCCTTAATTAATAAATATTCTTTCAAGCTGGTGCCACAATGCTCGTTTATCCAAGAGCATCCTCAAGACTCAAGAGGTGGATGGGCTGGGCAATAATTACTGGAGCATTAGGAGCACTCCTTTGCGGGGGTAAGCAGACAGATGGATGGATTCCCGTGAATAAGAACCTGTGGTCACTCTCCTTTGTACTTGTGACAACCTGCTTCGCTCTGTCCCTCCTCTCGTTCCTCTACATTGTTATTGACATCAAAAAATGGTGGTCAGGGTCACCCTTCTATGAGCCTGGTATGAATTCTATCCTCCTCTATGCTGGACACTCGATTGCATCCTATCGTTCCTCTACATTGTTATTGACATCAAAAAATGGTGGTCAGGGTCACCCTTCTATGAGCCTGGTATGAATTCTATCCTCCTCTATGCTGGACACTCGATAGCATCAAGGTACCTTCCTTGGCATTGGTTTTCCGAGTCAATGAGGTTCCGACATTTTCCTAAATTGGTCGAGTCTCTTTGGGGTACTACGCTCTGGGTCATCATAGCACTCTGGCTTCATTTTAAACAGATATTCTGGGTTCTTTAAGTATATGGATAAAAAATTAACAGCCTATTTTTCCTATATAAATTGTTAAACCTGTTTTGTTTTAAAATTTTATACAAAAATACTAGGATAAAGAGAGTAAAAATAGTTATATGCATATTATATAATTCCTTAAATAGCCCTTAATTAATTAAATGTGCTTTAGTCATTGTGTACAATAAAATGCAGTGTAAAAATAAAGGAATTGTTGTTGGAAAAACAAGAAATATTTTGGATTCAATATGTTTTAGAATCTTTTATTCAATACCTGTGTATGTTTAAACACATTATGTAACGAAATATTGATGAAAAAGAGTGTAATTTATAGACGTCTTCCTCGGCGACCTCCCTTTCGCCTTGTCGAGTCGGATGGAATTGGTGTGACATCCTCAATCCGTCCAATTTTCATGCCAGATCGAGCCAAAGCTGAAAAAGATTTAATATTTGAATTAATTATGCATTTACAAGTTAGATAATTAATTAAATATTAATTATAGTACCTCTCAAAGCAGACTGAGCTCCTGGGCCTGGAGTTTTAGTTCTATTTCCTCCAGTTGCTCTTAATTTAATATGAAGGGCATTAATTCCAAGTGTTTTACATTTTTCAGCAACATCTTGGGCTGTGGTCGTTTAAAAAAAATTAGAGCTCCTGGTCCTGGAGTTTTAGTTCTATTTCCTCCAGTTGCTCTTAATTTAATATGAAGGGCATTAATTCCAAGTGTTTTACATTTTTCAGCAACATCTTGGGCTGTGGTCGTTTAAAAAAAATTTAATTAGTTAACTAATACTAATACATATATATAATGGGCAATTAATTATTGTTTAGTGGCGAAAAAATACCTGCCAACATAGCGGCATACGGAGAAGCCTCATCACGATCCGCCTTCACCTTCATTCCTCCGGTAATCCTCGAGATTGTTTCCCTAAAATTTACAAAAAATTAATTAGAAGACTCTCTAGTGTATAATTGTATAGAAATGGATGAAAAACGACCATACCTTCCGGATAAGTCGGTCACATGGACAAAAGTGTCATTGAAACTTGCATAAATATGTGCCACACCAAAAACAACTTCACCCTCTCGAACCTGTGGCCCCAGCTGGATGGCCACCTCCTCTTTTTGAACCTTTCCCTTCCTCGGACCCAATTGTCAATTTAATTAATTAACCTGTGGATAAAAGGAAAAGAAAAAAATATTAGATAAATGTAAAAAAATTTAGGCAAAAGTTTTATAATAAAATCCCACGAAAAAACAATAATTTAATGGGTAAATCCCATGTTAAAAAACACGGAGAATATGCCTATGACCTTCCCCTAATTGATTTGACCTCAACTTACCTTGTAATTTAGGTAAATCTTGTCCAAAAAAGGGCCTCAAATGTCGGCTAAAATGATAGAGCACACGTTGCTGACTGAAAAGTGGTAAATAGTGGATCGCGTCAGATGGCGAGCTCCTCGTGTGCTCAGGAGTTGACGATGGGGCGTTCCGAGAGAGCGCTCAGATGGTCTAGCACTGACAGTCAGGGAGGAAATGGCTGAAAGGTCCGAATAAAATTTTTAATAATATTTGTGGTAGAGTATATTCAAGACAGGATTCGGTCATTGGAGTGGTCCTTTAAAATCCAGCCCTCAAGTCCATCATAATTAAAAAAGATAATTCATCCTCGGGGGTGCTAGGACATTGAAAGTTGACCTGAGCATTACTTGACACTACTTGAAGGAAGACCATTGACCCTTAAAGTTGGCAACAATATTGACAAGAGACTCAAGTCTAGACTCTGTACTAGACGGGGACCCTTTGTTTTGGTTTAAAGGGACACGGCCATCAACAGTCAGCCCAAAGTCCTCAAGAGCCCCGCTTTCTAACAAGGAATATCTCGAAGATAATTGGCCCATTTTACCATCGATTGTACAGCCCTTCAAGAAGGATCAATTAAAGGGGTGGGCCCTTTATGTCCAGAATCCAGCTAGGGTTCCTTTGAAGTCTCCAAGTTGGCCATTTTGTCTGGATCTTAAGTAAGAAACTTGGAACCCCATTTTAATTAATTATTAAATTACAAGTTGATTTACAATTTAAATTGTTAATTAAATTCGGGATCTAATTAGGGCCGTGCTGCATTAATAATCATCACAATTTTAAGGGGTTTTAATTTAGTCCTATTTCAAAGTTCCTTTGTTGACATTTCAACCTACTTATATTAGCCCATCCTTAAAGCCCAATAATACCCCTTCTGGGGAAGGCAACCTCTTTATTAAATTTGATCCCCTTAATTTCAAGCATTAACTATCCATTCTAATATTCTTGGTCCGATTTCTTCTATTTCTAATCTGATTCGATCCGGAAATATTTTAAAGCCAATTCTTAGAATGTCCCTGGGCAAAATGCCATGAATAAGGCATAGAACCATAATGAATAGAGGATAAAATATGAAAAATTAATAGATCCAATATTTATTTGAAGGCATTTAAACTTTATATTATGGTTAGGCAATTCTACCATATTTATTTTAAGCATCTTTTATCGATTTTTCAAGGAATGCATCGTGGCTTCTATTAAAAAATTACAAAGTTTTTAAGTATTGTACAGATAGCCTTGAACCCTTTAAAATGGGCTCATAAAACTCTTTCGAGGGTTGATGAAACTTGAACCTTCAATAATTATTTTATTAATGAATAAAATCCACGTTGGCTTCATAAATTTAATTTTTAATTACTCATTAGTTCTTATTATTCAATCGTTAAAAGCATAAAAACAGCCCATTATATGACCATTATGATATTATAGCCTTAATTTGATTAATACGAATAAATTTGTAATTGAACCTACAAAGGAAAGAATATCCGATATTCCGATTGGAATAAACTGCTTGGCCAAGATATCCAGGTATATCTACCCTTTGAACATTCAACGATTTTAGGGACTTGGGGAGGGCGTTTCTATGATATGGTTGAAGGCCCAAGGGCCCTGCTGAACGAACAGGGCCGGGTAGCTTGAATTTATCAAAAGTCAAGTTAGCTTAGCTCATTCGGACTGTGTAGGGATCTTGTTCCTGCCCCTTTGTACACCCTTCTGTCATGTATTCTACAATATTGTGTTTATTCATTTCCTCCCCGACTAAAATAACCAGCAGACTTTGCAGCAGAACAGATTAGCCCAATCTTTAAAAGGGAATTTAATATCATTATCCACTATTTCATGTCTGTGTAATTTTTTAAAAAAAAAAGCTTATTAATATTATCCAGACTCTTCTCAAGAGGATTCCTTAATTTATTCCTGCAAAGGAGTTACATTTGAAATAAGTATTGATATTCAATTTAATGGCAATGGTTGACCCTAATAATATGGAGGATATACACGAGTAGTCATTCTCAGTTTGATTGAAGACTTTTTAAAAAAAGAGGGAGGAGGTCCACATGGCAGTCACCAAAAAAGGAGTCCAGCGAATAATACATAATGTATTATGAAATAGAATTAAACTTGCTATTGAATTAATTATGAGCTTTTTTCAGACATATTCAAATGCACGTACCCACTCCTAGTATTAGTAGTAGGTACGATACATATTAATGCAATTGGAACGTATATATTAATTTTGAAGTCTGAACTCTCTATCACATAGGGTGTAAAATTCATGCCTCTCTGATTTATTATAAAAACCCTTTTAATTATACACCCGAATCAAAAGTCAAATAGAGTTGTATGTACTAGATAGATAGATAGTTCAGCCATTGTTTTGTTCTGCATCAAATAGCATTCAGAGTTCAAACTTGCAGTTTTATCCGTATGCAAATTGAATAGGGTCTTCAAATACGGACATATACTGATAATCATTGCTAGATTTAAAATTTATCCTTAGATGGGATTTATTTGAGCGTAATCAGCCGATTGTTTTATTCCTCATTTTATCAAGTGTCCAAATTACAAATAGTCTCTAGTCTAGTATACTCTGTTCTATGAGTGATCCACAAAGTACAAAGGGGGCTAAGTTCTATATGCATTTAACATATGTGTAGAGTCTACGCGAGTAATCTAATCATTTAAAGTATGTCAAATCTCCAGTTTAAAACTTTAAATCCTACAAGTCCCCTTAAAATTTTTTTTGCCATTCGAATTGGACCTAAACTTTCTTTTAGTTTTTTGTCACATTATTGTAATCTGTTTTATTGTATTTTGCAGGCGAGTTGGAGCTAGGGTTTATCCATCACAGTTTGCCACCCCCTTTGTCCTATTGAAAGTGAACACCAGCTGATAAGAAAATAACTCTCTCCCACACCGAGACAAATCGAGGAAGGAAGGGGTTTAAAACTTCACATCACATACAAAATAAATCTGGATAGGAGAAGGAAAGGGCTTTCAAATCTCGAGGGAATTGGGAAGTCGTTTCAGGGGTGCTAATCATGGAGGCCCACCTTTGACCAACGTAGAGCATTAGCAACTATTGCTAAATAACCTAAGTTATAGTCAGCTCTGAATTTCTCATTTCCACCACCGATTCATCATAAAATTGTGTTCATTCCAAAAATAGTTTCAAAAGATGTAAGTAAGCTGGACATTTTTAATTTAGCTGGGAGGTTAAATTGGACACTACGAGCTATCTCTTTTGTGTTTTGTATAAAAGTGTTGAGGACTTGATTTGAAGGGATCCGGTAAATTCTCCAAAGGCGAACATTTGGTGACCGGAAAACAGTGTACAAATCATGCACGAGTAAATTGTCATAAAGAAGGTCCTCAATCCAAAGCTTGCAAATCTTGTACGCTTGAGAACAAAGTCGAACATTTGGTGACCGGAAAACAGTGTACAAATCATGCACGAGTAAATTGTCATAAAGAAGGTCCTCAATCCAAAGCTTGCAAATCTTGTACGCTTGAGAACTTTCAAAGGAAATTGAAAGTTTGTCATAATGGGAGGTCAAGTGCGGTTGAGGGATCAATTTGCAGCTCTTGAGAGAGCGATGAGGGATTGGGAGTTGGTGGATTCGGATCGGTTCTCATTTGAAGATTCTGATCGGTTTGAAGAGGACTCACTATGCTCCTGGATAAGTGAACCAGAGTCCCTCTGCAATAACTGGAGGGGCTGGAAAAAGTCGACTTTTGCAAATGCCAACAACAATGGGTTTACGCCGCAGAGTACAACAGGGTTCTCGAGCCGATCCTCCGCTACTTCCTCGGCTTCAACACCGCTCTCACTTGTGGAGCTCTCTGCTCTTTGTGTCGCATCTCACATTCCCTTTGAAGTAAGCCTACATTTATGGATTTTAAATTAAAGGCTCATGACCTACCCCATATTAAAACTAATGAAAACTAATTAATTTCAGATGGTTGAGAGATTCTTTCCACCCGTTCCTGAACAATTACAACTTAGGATCGCATTTTGGAGCTTTCCAGGTGGGCTTTTATCTGATATTTGATTTTGCTAACTTATTGTATTTGAATTGTATCGAAATCATAATGAATTAATTATTGTATTTTATATCAGAGCATGAAGAAGATATACGACTGTACTCTTGCTTAGCGAACGGATCTGCAGATGAGTTTCAAAAGGGCGAGAAATTGTTCCGAACAGAAAGTGTCAGCGATATTCTACAAATTGGTATTGTATTTAAATTTAAATCTGGAATAAAATTAACTGTTTAAATTGTGATAGGGTTTCATCTAAGCGCTACCGTCAAACCCAACATGAGGGAAGCCCATAAAGTTGCAATCACTTTTGATCGTAAGTCGGAAGATATTTTATTAAATTGCATTTGTGTCAGATTATGCAGACTTATTACATCTTTTAATATATTAGGGAGGCGTGTCACTTCTTGTACTTGCTCTTGTAATGCTACTACAAATTGGTGTGGTCATGTTGTGTCAGGTATGAATCTAAGATACTAGAAAAGGTGCAGTTAAATTAATTAATTTTTTTTCGTAGTTTGTTTACATCGGATATTTCAATCAAAAGACGTAACACTCCGTGCTCCAGTCTCTGAATCCCTTTCACGACTCCACCGAGATCAGCTCCAAAAGTTTGCACAATACCTAATTAGCGAGCTACCTCAGCAAATCCTCCCCACCGCACAACGTCTTCTCGATGAGCTCCTTTCATCACAACGCTCTGCAATTAACACTGTAATTTTAATATTTATTTAATTGCAATTTCAATGATTTAATTTTTTTAATATTATTTTTATTACAGCTTCGGGGAGCCCCCGATCCAACCGCTGGAGCATCCGCAAATGAACAAACCCCTTGGTATTTGGATGAGCGGACTCTACATGGAAATATACATAAGATCCTCATAAAATTTTGCGTGCCAGCACCCATTGTATTCTCCGATGTTAATTATTTGAGTAATGCTGCACCGCCAGCCTCTGCAGAATGGTCCTCTCTTCTCCGCCCATTGCGTGGCCGTGAACCTGAAGGGATGTGGAATCTCCTCTCTATTGTCCGTGAAATGTTTCGTCGAGAGGATCGTAATGCGATCCCACTCCTTGAAGTTATCACAGAGGAATGTTTAAATTGCGATCAAATCCTTGTATGGTGGTTTAATACGAAGGTGGCACTACATAATGGGAATTCTGGACATGGGGGAAAACATCACAGCGTTAATTCCAATTCACATGCTTGCCAGCATGCTGGAGCATCTCTGTGTGATGAAGCTGTACAACTTTGGAGGCTTGGAGCGCTTAATCCAAGCATTTCCCCTGATGAGAGAGCCACCTTACATGGCCAGTTTAAAGAATGGCATTTAAAAATCATTGAAAAAGTCTCAAAATCAAGGAATGCTTCGGTGGGGAAACATGCAAATAGTTTCAAGAATGATGTAGAAATTTTTACGGGATTTCGACCAGCAATTGAGGCTTGTTATTTGAACTGGGATGATTATAGTATTCCTGGGATTACTTACTCAGAGTCTTCCCAAGTGTACATGACCCCATTTATGTGTTTCCGGCATTTGGATGGAAATTCTCGGTCTGGGGATACTGGAATGGTAAAGTTTGCATTGCTAGATTGAATGTATATTTCATTATAAATTATTTTAAAAATAGATTCATTCTTCTCATGCAATCCTCAACAACTCTGCAGCGATCTCAAGCGTTCCTCACATGTTGAAAAGGCCTAGAAGTGTTGATTTTGGTGGTGTACCAATCCCTGGGCCCTCTACTTCTACAGATCTCCGCTCTCTGGAACCATCAACCTCGACTGGGTCTCATTTCCCATCGAATTCGGGTGGAGGTGGACCAACACAAGGCCCATCAAAGGGTAAAAAGGGTGGTAAAAGCAAAGGGAGCTCTGGAGGAGTGGCAAAAGTGGAATTATTGGCGATTGAAGGGTTAACAATGAGTGCATCTGGGCTTAAATTAAAAGAGAAATTAGCTTTGGTAAATCCCCCTCTACTTGGATCCTCCCTAGAGCAATCTTCTTCCTTTGAAGAGGAATTACCCACCTCTGGCTCTTCGTCAAAAGCCCAAGGAGGTAGTCTACCCCTGAATGGAAGGCATAATTCCTCAGGGAATAGATCCTCTGTAAGTTCTGAAGGGTTTTGCGAGAATGAGATTGAAGTAGAAACATTTGAGGATCCTTGCAAGTCAATTGAAGATGAGGGTGTGGACATGAGCGTAAGTAGGAAGCATACAAATGTTCTCACAAGTACTACCACGAGCGATGAACTCGAGATTGAGGATTCAGATTCTTCCGAGTCTCCACCAACTTCTGGAGAAAAATCTTGCACGGATCCTGAGCGGGTTTCTTCTAGCTCAAATGGAGCCCCTAAAGTTTCAGACTCTTCAGACTCTACACCTGGCTCAGGTGATGAATATCAGCTCTATTATTATGATCCTAAATCTGCCCTAAATAAGCGGAGCGGCGAGGGAGGTGCCGAAGAAAAGAAAGAACCCTTTGGAATTAATGTATTTGCAAACTTGAAATTGATTAAAGAGGATTGGGAGCTTCTGTTTGCCCGTGCTGAGGGATTACACGCTCATGGGCATTCAAAGGAAGCTTGTAAGCTCGGTGTCAAACTTGCAGGAGAGCTCCTAGCACATCCACCAAACTTGACTCTCGAACCACTCCCTCCTCCAACGGGCGGGAAAGGGAAACGTAAAAAGATATAACCCTGCATCACATCAGGTTTGTTTTGCTAGGAGTCAGATATATTAATTTGGACGTTTAGCAATTAATTTCTTTTTTTATTGAATACAGATCTCATGTCTCGCATCAGCAACTCTTGCAAAATGTGGATTCCTTTGTACTGTACTCGCGGAGAATCCTGAACATTACTATCTGGCATTCCGAGTGGGTATGTTTGGTCTTGAACTCTCTCGACCGCCAGCATCTACAAAACCCCTTGAAGTTAAACTGGCGAATCAAGAAGCTGAACTTGCTCTTCTACTAAAAAGGATACCAATAGGATATGAAGAATTAAAAATGATTCGTGGGAAAGCGGAAGCACTCCGTGATGGTACATTTAAATCCCGTGGGGAAGCTCTACTACCCCTTGTCCTTGCCAATTTTATATTTGATGCGCTAGTAATGCCTCCAAATAAAGAAGGAAAATGTGCGCTCCAACCAGATGTGTTCCACCTACCTACGGATGAAGCCCTAGGGTTTGATGCGGCTGTAGCGGGTCTTGGTCTAAAAGCTAATGTATCCGAAGCTGAACACCCACTCCTTTGTGAGGGGACAAGACGTCAAAGGGGAGATCTAGCTCTATCCATGCTACTTTAGGTATAAAGATGAGCCAGAGAAACTTGCAAGGGTTATGGATAAGCTCTTGGATCGGGAGATACATCAATTATACAAGATATCACTCCCACTTGCTTACTATTCGAATAATCCTCCGACTACAGCCCTCTTAGGGACATGGGCAGGAGGGAGTAAGGGAGAACTCACAGAAGGTTCATCTCCAAGTACCACACCACCATCAAGCTCTGTTCCAGCCTCATCCTCGCCTACACTTGAAGGTCCCACTCCTCCTTCTCCTCCTCAAGAGATCCCAGCACTTGCTACCAATGCGGAATCTACTCTTAATACTCCAAATTGCGAGGGAGGGAGTCAGGGATCTAGGCCTACAAGTTGTGCATCAGCAGAAGCTCCTCCTCCTGCTAATGGTAATAATACAGGAGGAGCTGCTACAAGTTCTAATACTGCTAATAATGGCGGAAATACATCTACAAATGCTTCAGGGAATACTGGAGGAAATGGGGCTGGTAGAAGTAAAGAGACGGGCCGTTACAAGGGGAAGCGTAATTACCCAGTACTTCCCAATCAACCCTCGGAAGCAGGTGCACATTTCATGTTTGAGCTTGCTAAAATAGTTCTAGGTAAAGCGGGTGGCTCCTCCAATCAATCCCTATTCACACAACCCTCAAATGGCCAGAATCCAAGGGGTCCACATCGTGCACTTCACATGTGTGCATTTCATATTGGTCTCTACGCTCTTGGACTTCATAATGCTGTATCCCCTAACTGGTTATCCCGTACATATTCATCCCATGTCAGCTGGATAACAGGACAAGCAATGGAGATTGGTGCACCAGCAATTGCATTCCTTATAGACACATGGGAATCACATCTAACTCCACCAGAGGCTGTTACAATTGCGGATCGAGCTAGCCGAGGTGATGCAAATATGGTTCGAGCTGCATCTGAACTCGCTCTATCATGCCTACCATTTGCACCAGCTCTAAATCCTAATGA
>JAAZTK010002147.1:0-11885 GCA_036507255.1 Megalothorax incertus
GCAGCCTCAACCGAATAATATAGCTCCTCCTGCGTTTAGCTTAACCCCTAATTTCAATTTTGGTGCGCCACAACCACAGCCAGGGCCAGGTCAAGAAGGAGGTCAGCCTGGTCTATTTACATTCTCATCGTAAGTTGACTATTTACTTTGCATTTGAAATTCCAAATATGATTTATATTTAAATAAATTATTTTTAAACTTTTACAGGCAACCGACGGATGGAAATGCCGCTGGTGGGGCCAACACAGCCGGAAGAAAGATGCGAGTCGCGAGGAGGCGTATAAAATAAATTAATTTTAAATTAATAGAAATCAAGTACTCTATTACGATTGAAATAGCATTTATAACGATATAATATTTAAGCGTAAATATCTAGCCTAATATATCCACGAGTAGATATAGCTCTAACTTAATTATTAAATTAATTTTGGCTTACTATATGATACAATCTAGCTAGGTACTACTACTGTACGAAAAATACTATTAAGTATTGTAATTGTATGTTTAGAAAAATAGAGTACAATAATTATCAGTTGTGAGAACTAAAAATTTTACAAATCATGTTGAACATTTAATAAAAATATCGTGAAAATGAACCAATATTTGAATTTATAGTACGATGAGAATTTGCTTTATTTTTATTAGTTGAACTTGAAGTAGTATAATTATTAATTAGGTACACGAACTGGTAATTAACTGGTTTTAAAACTTCAAAATAATAAGTTACAAACTTAAAATTATATTTACATATATTCTTTAGGGCATTAAAGTATACGAGTCACAGAACTACAGTTTTCACGAATATTGGCCCAATATGTAATATTATGAAGTTAAGAATTACGAATAAAAGTTAAAATATCACAAAGGGTTAAAATTGGTAGCATCAAAAACAGAATGTTATAAAAAGGAAATAGCACGATATATGACACAGATTAATTGAAATAATAATGGCTACATATATCTAGGTTTCGTTTTTAAAAGCATTTTCTAATTACTAGTATTATAACTCGAAGTTTTAAGTAGTACGGCTATAGTCAGTAAAATATAGCATTTTTATAATTATAGCAAAATATATTATATTAGTTTGGTCATTTTATGCTCAGATTTCACGAGTATTTGGCTAGCTTAGCATCTTTGGACTTTATGAATTAATAAAATAGTTGTAATATTAATGACTATACAAAATTAGTATCCTTTTTTATAAATCCACAAAAATATCAGTATTCCTTAAAAGTTAAAGCCTTTAATTTTGGACCTTCAATGTTATATGCCTCAAAATTGAAAATACTGATCTGTATATCGGTGTTTTAGTATTTACTATTAAATCTAAATCTGAATATCCGTATCAGTATTAGCAAAATATTTACAAAATATCACTTTTGAGCTGCCTAAGGCCTACTGATAAATATAATATCCAAAAAGGGAATTTCAATTCGCTATCTAAATGCTTTGTAATTATCTCTAGAATGTTCAAGTTTTGAAGGCAGTTGAGTGGAGCTTAACGGGACCATCCTTGAAGATGAGAGGAAGAAGAATATCTGGAGGAGAGACCACACGTATTGAATGACGCTTAGGCAGATGAATACCGTCCAAAGGATCCACCAGATCTAATCAAAATGAATTAATTAAAATTTAAATCACAATATTTTATAAAGAAACATAAATATAGAGCAAATTCCTTACAACTATTGAGAGAGAGCTCTCTTTTTGTGTTTCCTTTTCCTCAAAATACCATTTTTCAGGCACATAATCCTCTCGATTTGATTTCTGCATGTGATTGGGATATGATTTCACGAGAGAGCGTTTTTCTTCAGACTCGATGCTTTGGAAGGGTATCAATTTAATTTTGGGTAGGTATTTCGGAGATATTTGTCTTTCCTGGTGTATACTGGCACTTAGCTCTTCTTCAAGTGATTTGGCACCCTCTCCTTCTACCTCATCTTCACCATCGAGGTCAGTCTCATCCCCTTCAATTGTATTCAGGAGTTTCAGTAGGTTCACTTCATTGGAGCATCGTTTACAAAATTGATTTGTAGAAGAATTTGTACTTGTTTCTGGCCCTGATTGTTGTGGAGGTGGGAATTCTTGATCTGAAATCTCTTTCTCAGGAGTATAACGCTCACGAAGGCTTACGTTTTTATTTTCGGCCGAGTATTGATTGCAATCTGTACAGTCATTTAATTGATTTCGGAGATTTGCAATTAGAGACTCTTTCTCGGCTAGATTCTCTTTAAGGTTTTCATATAAAGAGTTGCTCTCCTGAGTCAAGTAAAATAGTTTTGATTGTAGATCCTGAATTGCTCCAGTATTTCCGGCACCTTCTTCCACATTCTTGGAAATCTCGATATTTTCATCCTCAAAATTCGAGTAGAATAGATGGTTCTCTGGGTGGTATTTGTACGGGAATAGTTCAGCCTCTTCTGAGGGCGAGGGTGAATAATCTCTAGAATTTCCGGATCGGGAGATGCTATAGTTTTTTAGAAATCATTAGTTTTAAAGTAAATGGAAATAGCGGAATGTCTTAGACTTACGAGAGGTCTTGTAAACTCTTTGACCTTCTTCCCAAACCAATTCCAGAGTCGACATCAGACTCCAGAGCCAGATCCTCTGCACCACGATTTATCTTTTCCATAAAAAAGTTACGATTCCTTTCAATTTGCAGGGTTTGTAAAGCACTTGTGATTTCTTCGCATTTCTTCTCCAGATATTCAATGTTCTCGCATAGGCTATAAAAGTACAATGGAATAATTAGATGATTATAGATATGTAAAGCTTAATTGGAATTCCTATATGATTTTAAAATGCTCAAAATATATACCTTTTGATCCGCTTCTTGTCCAGATCATGTTTCTGGCTCAAATGGATGTTATTCCTCTTCAACTCGGATATTGAAGTTTCTAGGTGGTCGTAAAACAAGACCTGCTTCTCTGTCTCTTCCTTCATTGATGTCACTTGATTTTGTAAAAACTGAAATGGAAAATATATCCAATTAATATATTTTATGTTCAATAAAATGGAACGCAAATCAGATCCAGACTTGATTAAAAAATATTGGTGGTAAATACTATTGGTGGTGAATATTATAGTAGATACGAGTGATATATCGGATATATGAAGTAGGAAGAAAGTTCTAGAGATTATAAAGGTCAAAGATTGAACTTTTGAATTTTTTTACAAACCTTTCTAAACCAATTCCATAATCAAAATAATTGATAATTCCATTGGGCTTGAGAGATTAGATAAGAGGATATGCAATACTCTCTCACTATCAGCTACATTTTGGATTAAAAATGCACAATAAACTCTTGATTTTGACAAAATAATAATTTAACTAGATTTGTGTACTGAAAGAGACCTTGAAATTGCAAATCTAAACCTGAGATTCGATTTTGAGTCAGCTTCGACTCAGGAATCTGAGAGAGTCAGATCCAAAAAAAGATCAATAAATTAAAACCCTCCCATTTGGCTCTATTTAGGACGAGAGACGCTTTTTCTTATATTGAAAAACGTTACTTCACTTTCGGTATACCAGCAGGAGCATTGTGATTTGAGTTTGAAAATCTATAATAAACAAGTTAACTTAAACTACTGAATTTAATTGATTTATAATGCTAATTAGCTTTGTCCCTGAAATTCCAATTTGACCATATAAAATGATGAAAAAGGTCATTAAATCTCTGGTTTTATAAGGAGAATCCCTCGTTCCTTTTATAAATATATTACATTTCAGAATCAGCTCCTAAAATACTTTCAATGGGCTTTGCATTGCCATTTAGAAGATGCTTGTCTAATACATATAGTACGGATAGAACTACTTGAGAAATGTATTTACTATCTGTAGTACCTACTTGTTTACTTAAGTTAAATATAGAAATTATCTACCAAATAAAGCAAATACTACAGTTTAGAAAAAAATCGTGGTATAGCAAATGTTACAAGTAATACAAATTGTCAATTCCTTCTATTGCGAAATCTTTGCAAATACAAACTATACAAATACTTGACTTCAATAAGGGAGACTTAAAAGGAGTTTAGAAAAGAGTTTAAAACTAGGATCATTTTGCACACTTTCACTTGAAAAGACATAAATCAAAAGGGGACAAACAATTGTCCCCAAGCTTCGTTTAAGTCCTTATGCAAATTTTTTCAATTCATTTCATTCAGGGCATTTTGAAGTTTTAGGATTATGCAATAGCGGCTTAATGCGGTTCCCCTCTGGCCGGCTAATTGTGGTTTCTCTTGAGTATTTTACAAAGCAAAAGAGCCTTTACGAATTTGGAACGAGAGCAAAAAAGTTAAACGGTATTTATTAATTTAATCGTGTGCAGAAAAAAAGTAAAAGTACGCGATAGATTCATTTTGATATGCTTATAATAATGGGCAAAGGGTCAAGAACAGACGATAGGATTGAGATTCCCCCAAAAGGGTCACACGTTTTTCGAATGAGATCAGATACATTCAGGATAAAGGGGTTAAAACTTAAATCGGTTAATTGTAGACTCTCCTGAGTTATACGAGTACTCAATTATATATTAGCTCACCTTATTCAATTGGATTTTGTCATCAAGTTGGCCTTTGACTTCTGAAATTTCCTCTTCAAGCTGTCCATTCCGTTCTAATAAGGCTTTCCCCAGGAGAGCCACTACCTTACAAGTCTAAAGAATAAAATATTTGATTAGATTTTTTAATAAGAGGGTCCCCATTTAGGGGTAATCTAATTCAGATTAATGCATTTTTCAAGTTTAATTAATAGTAAAGTACGAGATTAGTTTATCTTACGGGGGAATTTTATATTGAATTATCCAATCTATTAGGCCTTCAAGTTAAATTGGCATGCTAGGGTGCCAAAAGGTGTTTTAAATGGTTCAATAAATCTAATCAACCACCTACTATTCCGAAATCATTAGGCTTTTTCAGTTGACATTCTAAATGGCTGATGCGAGTCAATGTCAAACGCCAAAAATAGAGCAGAAGGCTTGAAAGGAATATCTGCTGTTGAAGGCTTAATTAGGTATATATAGATTCATACGATTAGAATTAGTTAGATAAATCGAGGTATTTATTATTAATTGACAGCTAAAATCTAATAGAATTATGGAACTCAAATTAATCAATCCTTAATCTCATTTAAAGTCAAATCCGCATTGGAATGCATACGAGTATACTTAAAGTTCGTCTTTCCATGTACAGTTTATTCTGCATTAACAGACGTTTATCCCAATAATTACTATCCTATAGGATAGGATTCTATCTAGATAAATGACAAATTATGGATATGAATTCCATTTCCCAGACCTAGATTTATAATTAAATTGATTCGAACTTTCGAAGTAAATAAAGCTATAATAATTTAATTATTAATTGTCGGAAATTCTTATTAGTAGGTAATTCAACAGTCTTACCATCATAAGTCCATGTAAATATATCCTCATTGAGCGCACTCCACTCGCTCAAAAAATCCCGATGACTACCCATTTAAATTTACACTTGCACCATTAATAAGGCTTTAATCACTTCCTTCAGCTAATCTGAAACTCTCCATAGTCTTTTTCCTGTTCCCCTCGCTGGCCATTAAAACTGCGATGAACAATTAGAAATTACTAATTATGGAATCCTACTATCGTCACTTTTGAATCACTTCATTAGCAATCGGTAATATGGAATAATGGGGGGAGCCGTGTCCGCACAAGCGTGAGCACAAATTAGCTCTGAAAAATATAAAAGGTAATTCGAGTCAATGTCAACTGGATGGGCGAGCTAGTTGAATGAGTAATATTTCTCAGCCTCCTCCTAGTCCTCTCATGATATTTTAATATTAGTACCTATTCACAGGTACTCTTTTGAGCAGGATGTCTTCTTTAGTATATTATACGGGGTGAATGGTGTCACTTTTTTCTGACTGGGAAACAAAACAAATCCTTTTTGTATTTAAATTAAATGGAATGTGTGACAAAGCTCAAGTCAAGTCGGCGATCCCAAGCCTAATGAATCTTCCCCTAACCTTTCCTTATTCTCCCCTGCACTGCAACCTGTTAACTCTTCAATCCTTATTCGGCAACTTGAGATTAATAAGATTTGCTTGACGAGCTCTCCTCAGGACTCGAGAGAGGAAAGGTTTTGCAAATGCTCCCTGACTGATCCCAAAATTCCTAATGCACAAACAATGCAAAAACACTGAACGTACTCACGATTGAACTCTTTATCCTACACGGAGATATCTGTAAAATTGCAGAGGTATGGCGTTCTAACCTTAACCCTTTGTACAACTTGCAAGTGCCACTTTGTAAGAGTAGGAATAATAGGTAGGTAGAGAGAACCCACTAATTACTTACAGGCTTAGGAACTTACTATCAGAGGAAAGAGTCTCAAAACTCGCAAAAGTAAGCTTTTTTCAAAGCTAAAAGCTTACGTAAGAACTTGAATTTAAAGAAGGAGGAAAAACAGAGCTAGGATTTTGTGGGAAATGTAATATTTATATGGGAATTGTGCGTTGTGTACTCCTCTGAGAGGAGTCCTCTCCCAAAGGAATGGACTTATTACATGTAATCCAATAAGTTACTTTGTATTTTTTGGGACATATAAGGGGAAAATTTCTTAAGATGGTTAACTATTGGCTTTTGGGGTTCGTTTATGTAAAAATTCTTAAGGATTTGAGCTCTTTAAGCGTATATGGATAATTAATGAGAGAGGAGTGGGAAGGTGTTGTTGATGCCTTTAATATCTCTCACTATATAATGCATTTGATAAGTAATTTGTGCCCACCTTATGAATATGCATTTTTTGGTCGAGGTGCTCAGCATGGTATACACTTAATATGCCTCTTTTAATCAATATCAATGAAATATGCATACACTTTGTGTTTATAGCATTACGGAATACGGATAGATAGGCTCGAACTTGCTCGAGTATTAAAGCAATATGGAGAGATTGCATTTAATAAAGTGAGATAAAAGTTTGCAAAAAAGCGATGTTTGAAGACGAATAGTACCTATGTCCAGATAGCAAAAATCATTTTTTGCAGGCTTCACTAGTAGTAGGCTTCAGTACTACTATGAGAGGATGAAATCATCGTTTTTGCTCCTGGGAATTACTTGGCAAATTAGAAGCCCTGACTTTGAGAATTTATATAACACACGGACTCGGAGAGTCCATTTAATGAATTCTCAAAATAATGCAGGTATAACTATTTTTAATAGCTTTTACACTTTTTCAAAAAGAAATTATCGATTCGAGTGCTCTGGGGCAATATAGATAATTTTTAAATAAGATAATCGGGGCTAATCAAGCGTTTTTTACCTGTGCTTGTATCGCATATTTTTAACATGCTCGAGGATTTGACGTTTTTTCCTCTGATTACGAAAAGCCAATTAGTTTGGAGAGATAAAATGACAAAAACTTGCCGCACGGACTAATTGGTTTACATGCAATTTTGCGAGTTTGAGTCTCTAATTTGAGTCTTTGAGACAAAAAACCTAAAAGATTTCTTGGGTTAATTAATTGCGAGTTGAAGTCCAACGTCCCTGACCTATCTAATAAGTAATAATCTAACCCTAAGTCCTAACTTATGGCTGCTATCTGTAATATTATGCTGACTCTGATTTAATTGACAGGTAATGCACTGTCCACAGGCTTAATTTAAACTTTAAAGTGAAAAATTCACAAGTTTGCTATACTAATATTCTTGAATTTTAACGCAATGCATATCATCTTGCAGCTTGCGTGTTACGATCAGTAGACGATCATTTAAATTTTAAAGTAAACTCAAAGGTGGTGGAGGTCAGTGGAACAGTGGTTTTGGTTGAATTAATTCAAAGATGGAATTAATTAGAAGTGAAATATCGTATTAATGCATACTTTATACTTTGGAAAAAGCTTAATATTATATCTTTTTTTATGTACGAAACATCGAATAAATAAATAATAATTGATATTTGATCATTTATTCTGGAGGATTTCAAACTTCAAAGGCAAGAAATCCCATTATCCGTAGATTTATGTATACCTATCTAATCATCTAATGGGAATCGTGTATCCTCCACACTTATCATTCATCGCATGACATTGAAATTTTTTATTCCCATCTTAGCTCGTTAAAACTCTCAATCTCTTCTTGTGAATAAAAAGAAAAACAAATTCATCCTCTTTTATATACGATTGTTATCTAACAGGGATTATTTAAAATTCTCCCTGCCTGATTTTGCAGATATTCAATGCTACTTCTTTTTATTAAAGCACTGTAAGAATTTCTCATATGCATATAATATAAAGTACATATGTAATACAATAATTACTATATCGAGTTGATATCGACCTTGTTTTTTAATGGCTTAAAACCTTAAAGCCTTACAAGTTAAAATCCTCAATTTCAATTGGGAATATGAGACACGTGTAATTAAAGTAATTTTTCTAATAAATAGAAAAGGTACAAAGCCCAATTATCTATGCTTGGCAATACTAGTAGTAATATGTAGATAACTGATAATATAATCTCGATATTATTAAATTAGAGGTATTTTTAAGGGGAAAGGGATTCAGGAAGCGCATACCTCATTGCATCCGGTCCCTAAGATCGAAGAGAAACCGTTCCGAAGTTCGAACTCGAAGTGGGGAAATTGGGAATTGGTTTTGAACTTTGAAGTTTCCCTTTGGGCTGGGTGCAAATTCGAAAAGATTTATTAAAAATTTTATTAATTTTGAATCTCAATTTGCATTTAAAGTGGATTTAACCATTTACAATCCTCAAGAAGCCAAGTTCCTTCCCACACTTTTAAAAATGTTAATAAAATATATTAAGCAATCCACATCCACCCAGTTCTCCCATTTATAGAGATCTGACAAGAGATCTGCAAGGAAAGAGATCATGTTTAACCTTACAGGTTTAGTAGGTGCAATTAACCGTGGACTCCTTCTGTCATGTTTCCTCAAGATCATCCTTGTTCCCCTCAGAAATCAGAAATCAAAATCAAATGCTCATTCAAATTTTTAAAAGTTAGGAATTAAAATTAACCTCATCCAGGATCCTCAATTGCATTCTCAAATCTCAATATGCCATTAAATTTAACTCATCTGCTTCTTGAATTCCCCTTACGCATTCTTGAAATTTCTGTAAATTATTAATTTTTAAAAAATATTTATTTAAAAAATTAAAAGCCATTTTCCAGATTCAATTTAGCCAAAACTTCTCAATTAAAAATCAAAGTCTAGTTGTAAACTTGTAATTCTTGAAATTATCCTTCGATATCGATTCTGAATTCTGATCCTCGCTTTGTTGCAATATGCCCCAAAATGCTTTGATCTCTTCAAAGTTCAACAGCCTCCAAGTCTCCACCTCCTCTGGCTCCTCCTCCTCCTTCAATTTTTCAAGATTTAAAAATCCAAATTCAACCCATTATGCCTTCCAAAATGTAAAACCCTTTCCCATATAAAATGTGCCCTATTTTTCCAAGGGCTCCTTCCCTTTATTTCATGACAAAGGAACCTTTGTGACCCACATCTGCCATGCTATATCCTTGTATACCGTATACTTGAGCCACCCATTTTAAGGAGTGGCCTCCGAGGCGCGTATATACACAGAATAGCCCAATTTAATTGAGCAAAGTTCGCCCCTTCTCATATGCATACAATATTGGGACAACCTTTTACAATGCTTAGGGCGGATTCCCCTTGCACAGACTCTGTTCTGGGACATCTGCCGTTGTGCGTTTTTATTCGTTATAAGTCCGCCATATTGGAGCCCCCAAAGACATTCCTCCGTCTCTCCAGGTTTGAGGTCACATCCGGGTCATTTATTGGGTGTTTTTAATTCATCGGAGACCACGGAGGGAGAGAGTACAAGGGCTACGTCAATTTGAGTCAAAAAATTGAATCGGAGCTCATGTTTAAAAGTTTTTAATCCAATCGAGTCCAAAATTGAATACAAACAAAGAAGCGGATATTTGGCATTGATTTTTTTAAAGGCAACTATTTCGTCATTAATTGTTTTTTATATTAGTAGTAAGATTTCGAGTCAATTAAGCAGATCCGTGATCAAGCCTTGTGTTCCATTTTTTAATTTTTAACTCTATTTCATCGTCATTTCTTTCGCATCATCTGCATTTAAATCACAAATCCTAGAGGCAATTTAATCCACCACCCCTACCAGAAAAGTTTACCAAAATGTTTCCTGGACCAGGAGTTGGACAGCGTAAGAGTCACATTTAAATTTAATTGGTGTTGGTAATCATTGCATTTCAATTAATCATGGTTATTTTAATTAATTACAGCTCCGGGCCCTCCTCCAGAGGAGATATTTCTTGGGCCACCAGGTGCTGGAACCACCGTTGGTATCGGAGGAATCCCGCCTCAAACAGCAACATCACCACTTGCTCCAGCCACCACACCAGATATGCCAGTATTTTCTTGGTAAGTCAATTTTAATTATAATTTAACAAAAATTCAAAAAGGAAAAAGGGGTACGGCTACGCCCATTTTTTAAAAGTGGGCGTTTTTTCACTCTTGAAGCTGTTTTGTGACATTTTTGCTGACTTTATGCCTATTTATATTAATGTCAATTTCCCTCCTCTTTCACCTTTACAGCCCCAGAAGACCCAATCTAGGTCATGAGGGTCGCCCCATCATCCTCAAAGCAAATCATTTCCAAATCTCAATGCCACGGGGGTTCATTCACCACTATGATAGTCTCGATCCAGCCAGACAAATGCCCGAGGAAAGTGAACCGAGAAATTATCGAGACAATGGTTCATGCATACTCAAAGATTTTCGGGACGCTTAAACCAGTTTTTGACGGTCGATCGAACCTCTACACGAGAGACCCCCTACCCATTGGAAATGACAGAGTTGATCTCGAGGTGACACTCCCCGGAGAGGGAAAGGATAGAGTATTTCGGGTTCAAATTAAATGGGTGGCTCGTGTATCACTTTATGCTCTGGAGGAAGCACTCGAGGGTCGTTCACGAACAATCCCATATGATGCCATTCAGGTGAGCTTTTTTAAATCTATCATTTACAATTAATTTTATTAGAATTCTCTGCATACATATAATGATCATGATGAGCAATCTTTTTTAAATATGAAATCCTATGAGTATTTGATTAGTCTTTCTGAAATATTATATACCTAGCTTTAATTCAATTAGTATTTTATATATTTAAAAAACTGAGTCTTAAAATCGCATTATCTCCACAGGCTTTGGACGTTGTAATGCGACATTTACCCTCAATGACATATACCCCGGTTGGGCGGAGTTTCTTTTCCTCCCCAGACGGTTACTACCACCCACTGGGAGGTGGTCGTGAAGTATGGTTTGGATTCCATCAATCTGTACGCCCTTCACAATGGAAGATGATGCTCAACATTGATGTATCAGCCACTGCATTTTACAAGGCACAACCAGTGATTGAATTCATGTGTGAAGTACTGGATATCCGAGATATTAACGACCAGCGGAAACCCCTAGCAGATTCACACCGAGTTAAATTCACAAAAGAAATCAAGGGGCTCAAAATTGAGATCACGTAAGCTTTGATTCTTACCAAATTAGCCCGTTAATTAAAATTAAAATGATAAATTCAGGCATTGTGGGAATATGAAGAGGAAATATCGGGTTTGTAATGTCACACGGCGGCCTGCACAAATGCAAAGCTTTCCCCTCCAGCTAGAGAATGGTCAAACTGTAGAGTGTACAGTGGCTAAATATTTTCTGGACAAATACAAGATGAAACTTCGGTACCCGAATCTCCCTTGTCTTCAAGTGGGCCAAGAGCATAAACATACTTATCTACCCCTGGAGGTTTGCAACATTGTTGCGGGTCAGCGATGCATCAAAAAACTAACAGATATGCAAACTTCAACCATGATTAAAGCAACTGCTCGTTCTGCACCAGGT
>JAAZTK010002148.1:0-11884 GCA_036507255.1 Megalothorax incertus
ATACCTATAAGGAGCCTTATCAATGTTCTTTCCCATATAGGCCATTCCAGCAGCGACGCTAAGTCCCTGGCCAAGAGAGCCGGTGGCAACATCGACAAAGTTAAGCCGAGGAGTTGGATGACCCTCAAGATCGCTATCAATTTTACGAAGCTTCATCAAATCTGAGACAGGAAAGAGTCCAGCCTCTGCCCAAGCTATACAGTATAGAGGGGGAAAAGTGTCTCATTTTAAAAATCAATTTTATTGGTTAATAATTTTAAAGATACAACTAATCGTGGAACGAACCGGCATAAAGAATTGGAGCCGCATGACCCTTTGACAGAATAAATCGATCGCTTGAAGCGTCTCTCGGCTCTGAAACCTTGTATCTCATCGTATGGAAGAAGAGGACGGACATGATTTCTGCCATTGAAGCGCATGATGTTGGATGCCTGTGAAAAAAAAAATTGTTAGATTTGTAAAATTGTAAGTAGCGGTTGAAAACTCTGTATAACCCCTTTACTCTCTCTATCCTAGGTATAAACCATATAATACAGATCAAAATCTTCTAGATTCTCCAAGAATCTCCGCGATTCTAGAGGAATCTGAATTAGAGTAATTAACTTTGAGTAATTACCCTGAGCCACCTGCGGAGGTGGATTGAATACTGTCAATTCGCAACCGATGGGCAATATCTCGGAGCTCTTGAAAATCAATCACCTTCATTTTCGGCAGACAATTAGTTTATAACAACTTTTTGAAAAAAGGGCTTAGGGAATTGGGACAGAATATTCCAAGGAAGGCTCTGAATCGGACGATGGTCAGGGAGTGACTGCCGTGTCCAGTCAGGTTCATTTCAATAAGATCGTCTGATCAAATTACGATATCTAGATATCAGCATACAAATGTGTGCTTTTCCACTTGTCAGCTAAATGTTTAAGGAAGGAAAGAGGAAAGAGAAGAAAAGGAAAAAAATAGGATTAATCAGATATGGAATTAATCCAAAGTATTACCATATATAATATTATATAGACATATATTACATGAGCCTACGGCTAATTATCCCTTAACTTGATTTTACATTCTACAAATACTAGTATTAGACATGCCTCTCGTCCCGAGAATCTCGGCTCCTCTAGATAATATCGATACCAACGTAGTACAATATAAGGAAATCTCTTCCTTATGTAGTAATGATAATTGTATTTAACCTTTGACACTATTAAATTACCTACCTTAGGGCTTAGGCTTTAACCAATGCAATGATGCATAGGTTTAGAATTGGAGATAAGGAAATCTTTCAATTGCATATTCTACATATTCAGCAAATTTACAAATGGACATTTAACGATATATCTGTAAAACTACCTAATACAATTTAGGAAATTTTGAACATTTCACAAATTCGCACTCATATGTATTTGTTTAATTTGTAAATGCCCAATTATATTTACCCGGATTTGCTGGCTGTAGTCGAATTTACCGAATGAATTCTTAGCTTCTGAGCAATGTCCTTGAGATCTTGTACTTGCTTTGCCTCCGGCTTGTGGTAATGGGACATGGCTTGTCTATGAAAAAAAATTAGATTATTAACATGCTTTTGAATTTTTGAATTAGTCTATTATAACAAAAAAGGAATTATTAGATAGGGCGAGGGACATTGTTTCATTTTCAAACATCTATCATACATTTGTAGTTTTGAACAAATTCTACTAATATTGTACAAAATTTATTGTACTAATATACCTTGGCCATGAACGATTAAAATAACTTGATATTTAAGCCCTTATAAAACAAAATGAAAAAGTCAACTTCAAGGTTAAATTCGTGACGCGTATGCAGCAGAGCCATTTAAAAGGTTGACTAGAGTGATATTCAACTATCAAATGATTGAGTTTAAGAGTAATGTCTAACCTTAATTAGTGGATGATTGTCTTGAGGTAAAAGAGCGACAAATAATTGAATTAGAATAAAAATATCCTCCGGAACACAATTGAACACTGAGGCAAGTGGCAACTTTGCCGGTTTGAAGTTCTTACATAATCTCCCACATAAAAAACTCAAAGGGTTGACTTCCAGCAGAGATGGAGCAAGGCTATGCGAAATAAGCAAAGAGGCTGCACTGCACTGCACTGGCATAAATTATGCCGCATAATGTATTTGATTGCCAATGCAATGACATGTCACATAACATTTAATTTTACTATCGATCTATTCAATAGGTTCTATTTTATGAGAGTTTATTGAAAATTAAAGTCAGGAGGATGATTAAATCTAAATTAACTAGCTCTTTTTACTGCACGACGAATGGGTTGCATACATTAATATATCAATATAGGAGGGGGGATTTGATAATATCATATATTTGATACTGATCCTGAATATTTATATCAAAAATCAGTATACTATGAAATAGATGTATTCTGGAATCCAGAATGCATAAAAACTATTCCAGATTCTGGAATCCAGATTCTGGAATCCAGAATCTGGATTCCAGAATCTGGAATAGTTTTTAATTGCAATTGAAAAGACCTCAAGTTATTAGTCCACTAAATCTTTATCTGCAATTCGTAAATTACCTTTGCTTACTTAATACCTACCAAAACCAAATGCATTTTATAATTTGATTTCAATTAAAAATGTAGTGAATTTTAATACAATTATGCAATATATGGAGTACGAAATCAAATATTAACTATTTTATGATATTGTGCAGCTTTATGGCTTGCCGCTTATTCTTATAGGTACCAAACGAATAGCAAGTGATTAGAATTTTAGCAGTCGGAAAGATAAAAGCTTTACATTAGGGGATGTCAGCTTAAAAAAAATTTAATCCTCAAATCCGTGAAATGGGAAACTCTTAGCTAAACAGGTCATTTAAATCATTTGAAACACGTTGAACCGTTGCAATTCACATATAATCGAGAGACCTAGGAATACTCGGAACACTGCACGGGTGGACTGATATGAGATCTTTAAAGTTCATCATAGAGAATTGTACCACCACCAATATAAGATTGTACTTTTAACGAACCTATTAACGGCAGTACATTTTCCTCCTCAATGTGGTACAAGACGTTAAATTGCAAAGTGTGGAATTTTGAGAGATTCTCCGTTAATGCTCTGCAAACCCATATGTGCAGAGTTTTTCTCATTTTCCCCAAAACTACAAGTTCTTATTCTCAGGCCCCATACCTTTGCATTGCATTGTTCAAACTTTTTTTTAAAGCTCAAATCTTTTAGAATTAGTTTTACGAGTTTTATTTCTGAATGATCAGTCTCACTCCCATTTCCACCACACAGGAGGAGAAGATCTGTAGAAGGGAAAGAAGATCAAATGGGACACTACATTCTCAGTGGATTTATCCTTCTATCAATCATCTTAGCTTCCAGCCAGGTAAAACTTTCAATTTATTTTGGGGGACATTGATCATAAACTTTATAGAATCATAAGGCATATTGCCTATGATATATATGTATGATATAAGTACTGTCTTATATTAGGCATACATTGGCGAATTGTTTGAAATAATTTTCCATTTAATTCAATCGATCACTGCACAGGATGTCAATTCGCAAAGTTTGGCAGCTTCAAAGCTACTCAAAGAGCTCCAGGCCGAATGTACCAATAATGGGATTCGAGTCAATCTCATCTTCCATAGGCCGTTTGAAGGAGTCGCATACTCGCTTGGATATTGGGACAAGTTAGAATGTCGGTATATCTCGGAAAAGCAAAATCCCTCCTTAAACTACAGGTTCACCAGAATTCTCATTTCATAAAAACTTTATTTAAAAAATGCAATTAACATTTCCAAACATTCGAAAGCTTTCTCATACCCGGGGGTGACTGCGGAACCATCAACAAGTCAAGCCAGTTTGATTCGAATTCAAATGCTTCCCTTTCAAGTATGTCATTATTTCTATTTCTTGTATTCCTACCAATACTTATGTATTGTAGCTTATTGTATAGGATATTAATCTAAAAGCTCCATTATCTAAAAATTCTCTGCTGAATTTCAAGGCGATGAAGTACATATGGAGAATACACTTTTGATCCAGGCTGATGCCACAATTCAAGAAGCGGAGGATCTGGCCAAAAGGCTAAGGTGTGTTTGGCAAAAGGAGATTCATAAACCCTTGTTGGCTTCACTTCCAATCACCGTAAGTATTCAATTCAATTAGCAGGGAATTTATGTCAATTTACCAGTGTTGGGAGCAAGTACATCACTTTGTACTTAAGTACCAAGTACAAGTACTCGGTCTAAAATATACTTGAAGTATCAAGTACAAGTACAATTTTTCAAAAGTACTTAAGTACAAGTACAAGTTTTTCAAAAATGTACTTAAGTACTTTGCTACAAGTACATAGTTTTTTTCGTATTTTTTTCATATTTTTCAAAATTTTATATAAAAAATTTTGACCAAAAATTTTTATATTTTTGTTAATTTTAAAGTAAAAAATTCAGTTAAGGACCGAATTATAAAAGGAGATATATGCCAATCCCTTCTCAAAATACTAAATTTTAACGGTCTTTTGATGAAATCCCATAATATCTAGTGCTAATTTTCTTTTATAAATTCCATTATGTCTAGTGCATATTCAAAAGAGATCCCATTATATCTAGTGTGAATCAAATTACTAATAAAAAATTCTTTTTTAGGAGAAAAATAGCTAGAAAATAATTTATAATTGTTTCAAGTAGTCAAATTTTATATGCATTTTTCCCCATTTCGGATTCCTTTTAAATTTCCACGATTTTATGGCCAAAATAGCAGAAATTTTGATGGGATTTTATGGAAATTTTAAAATTTTTCCTGAAAAATGCCTTCAAAAGTACTTGCTCACAAGTAAAAGTACTTGAAAAGTACTTGATTTCAATTTCAAGTACAAGTACCCAAAAAATGTACTTGAAGTACAAGTACCAAGTACTTCCAGAAAAAAGTACTTAAGTACAAGTACAAATTCCGAAAAAAGTACTTGTAAGTACGTACTTAAGTTTCTGATGTACTTAAGTACCCAACACTGCAATTTACCATCATGGGACATTTCATTAGGGCAATAATCGGATGAGAAACAAAACTGAGAGTGGAGGGGGCTCATTATTCCGCCCTTCTTCCAGGAATGGTCATATTGCGATTGTGCCCAACTGGAAAAAATGGTCAGGCCCTAAACAGCCACCTTCGGTTTTTACTCAGGTGATGAGAAATCAAGTTCCTCGATACCAAGAATCTGTTGGAGCTATAAGAATCCTGAATCCTGAACAAATTGGTCTCCCCCAACCCCAGGTTCAGAGTTTTGATGACGCAAATGCATTCAACTCGTCGGGTAGCGACCAATCCGTCTCTCGTCCCTTAATTCACGCTCTTTGTGCATCACTATTCTACATTTGTGCAAAAATCTTAAGATAATAAAACGAACTTCACATTAAATTAAAATGATTAAGAACGGTTCAATCTTTCTCTTTTTAAATTCAAACGAAAAACTTTATTTCAAAATCCAATCTTTTAAATATCGACAAAGTATTACTAATATACTGTTTATAATTTATGTACATACTGTATACGATTACGGACCTATATCTTTGAAATTCTTGCATTGATCGTTGAAAATAAGTATCGAACCCAATGGGATTTTGAGGTTATAACTTGTATTTAAATGAATAAATAACTTTTTATCTCATATTCAGAATTCAGATCAGAAAAAATAAGATTCACAATAAGTAGATGTTGCATTCGTAAGATATTTACATCAATTTTCTAAAATTAATAAGTAGATAATTTACATACTTTTCAATATAAATTAATTCTTTTCCATACACATATATAATCTATATAGTATTACTTTACATACCGTAGGTTAAATCTACGATAACAATATTCCTAATTCCTATTAGATAAATACATTTAAATTTTATAATTAAAGTAAGAATTTACATGTATTACTTAGGATTTGATAATGTAGGGATACAATAAAGGATGGCTGGTTGGCCGTATTCCTAATTTTAGATTCTATTGTCTTGCAAGTTTTTATCAATTTAGATGTCTTCAACATGCATATAAAAGCATTTCAATTTTCATAATAATTCGTTATATGTTCTAGGGACATTTTGTAGTAGTATCTACCCGGTATTGAGCTTTAATGGTTCATTAAAAGTTAAAACTCTTACCAACCTACAATTTATAATCCTAATTTAGAAATTACATTTACAAATACATATATTCATTGGGTAGATAGCCCATAGGTATTCTTAAAATTATTGTACCTACATATCATATATAATGTAACGTGATCTATAAATATATCGTAGTAATAGGTATATTGTAAATCTTTTAATTGAAATGTTCTTATAAATTAAAAATGTATGGTACATGATAAAAAGCCTCCATATTTTTACTTCTACTACATATAAGTAGGTAGTAATAGTAGTATTAATAATATCAATGCAAAACAAGAAACCTTAACCCAAACTGTAAAACATAATGTACAAACAATACACATAAATTATGGTCAAAGGTGCTATAAAAATACAATAGTAGCTAAATTGGCTATAACGTCATCAAAAAGTACCTATCGTACAACATAACTAAGCATTTGCATTTAAATTACATTGACATGAGAAAGTAAGTCACAGACAATTTAATATGCCTATATAATATAATATAGTTAATTTGATCAATAGTTGTGAACAAACATATATGGTTGTGCAAAAAAAAAGTTTTGTGGTAAAAATCAGTACAGAATAATTCTTTGTTAATAAATTATTTATAAAAATATTAAGACAATTAGCGCTTAAATTCAAGTACAAAGCAAACAAAAAAAGTTTATTGAAATGACTTAAGTATGTATATAAATGTAACTTTACTAATTTGCATTGTTATATGGTAAAAAAGACCCTCTGAATACCTCATCATTGCATTTTCGTATTTAATTGTACGATATTTTAGTAGGTAGTCTTTTCAATTTGGAATAAATGTGATATACGAGAGTTGCAAGAGTGATGGATAATACAATTCAAGAGGAAAAAATAGCACCAAATTTACAGTATCAATTCAAATAAAACGATACATTTACTAATTAATCCCCATCTCATTCTTATGTCCACTACAGCTATTGTATGTCATATTCGTATCTTATCTTTCTACTTTCCTACATTAGGATATATTGTAGTACATATATAATAATCAAGCCTTAAGGCCAATAATTTTTAGAATAGACTAACTTTATCGTTTTTTAAACTTTTTTTCAAAAATAGTGGGCATGTTTTTAGAAACCCTATTAAGGATAAATATTACGATAATACTACTACCAAGTAATATAAGGTAATTGTATACCCTTCATATTATCATATATGCTTTACTAATCGAATAATCTAATAATTTTGAAGACATTTCATTTTATATATCATTCTGATTTTGGATTCTCGATAATATCTCGTACTAAAATTTTTTAAGTTTTAAAATTTATATCACTTTGAGTTTCCAAATGAATTCTTGATGGAAGGTAGACACTAACAGACGGATGAAGACTTCCATTTTTGAGCTAATTTAAGGTGCTTTAAAGTTTTAGGTATAACTTTAAGGATTGTACCTCTAGAATGTACGAGTACGCTACTGTATTAATATGTATGTATATGCAAATTTCTGTATTTATATATTAAAAAGTATATATGGTTATATACGGATATACATATACGATTAGGCATATTTATAATTTAGCAAATTTGCATGTGCCTCGTTCTACCTACTCTTCCATTGATTCAGTTCAATTCTACAATATATCGTAATATTTTCAAGATTAGGTTAAATCCACTTTGTAAAATTAAATATATTATATATTGTATATCCGATTAATCTTGATGTTTTAATGGTAGTACGATATATTTAAGCAGATCGGACCTACTTGATAATTGGAAGTTTGAAGGTGCGTAGAGTGTAGTAGTATATTATATAGTAGTACAGATACTAGTAGTATATAGCAGATCACATTTGAATGATTTGATTAATACCTGGAATATAATATGCGAATAGAATATCATAAACTCGTATAAAAGAATATTTAAAAAACAACGCATTACCGATAGTAGTTTGGCTTGAAGGGACCTGCTTTATTGAGTCCCAAGTACTTGGCTTGTTCATCAGAGAGCTGTGAAAATAAACATATCATTTTGTTAATGAGATCGTATAATGAATAATGAATAATTAAATTTAAACAATAGAACCTCAGTTAAGTGAGCGTCAAATGTGGGAAGATGTAAACTTGCAACGTACTCATCTGCCAAAACAAAACAAAATTCAAAACACCCAATCAATATGCGTTTTACGCAAAATTTATAAATAGAGAGACATATATAATTATATACCCATTTTTTTAGGTAGTAAATATACATCAGACTTGTATCGACCTTTATACGAAAATAAAGAAACCAATTTAGGCCTATTTAATGGAGAAGGGATTAAAATATAACAAGCCGTACCCTGCGGAGCGTTGAAAAGCTCAATTAGAGCCAAGGCCTATAAAGTAGTGGTAGTAGTAGAGTAGGGAAATTAATTATAAAATATTCAAAAGGTCAATGATTATATATTCGCGTACTTGAGTGGCAGCAGTAATAGAGACGACGAATGATGGAATACTGGAACATGTTAAATTAACAAGCCTCCCCTCTGCAATCAGAATAATCCGTTTCCCATCCGGCCAAATTAATATGGTCCACTTGCGAACGGACCTTTTCCCATGTCAGATCAGGTGTCCTGAGACTTCCCTTTTAATATTATATAATAGAAGTTGTAATAATTATTTTTAAAATCCTGATTTAAACATTCAACTAATGATGTAGTAATATTAGTAAAATAGGTAGTATTAGTATCAAATTACCACATCAATTTCCGTGTTTGAATGCCCAATATTACAGAGTATGCACCCATTCTTCATTTTGTCCATATACTCTCGGGTAACCACATTCTTGTTTCCGGTCGCTGTCACCACGATATCCACATTTCGAATCACCTCACTTAGTTTGACTATTCGGAATCCGTCCATGCTTTTAAGGGAAGAAAAGTTTACATATAAATTATTTATAAAGAGTCTCATCTTTGATGTGGGCAAATTTATAACTACGCCCCGGTAAAGATCTCTCATTTGCATAATATAACAATATCAGAGGGAAAGTATTTCCTCGAAACTCAAGTCAAGACTCAAAAGTTCACTAGAATAATTATTAACTAAAACTCACCAGGCCTGAAGAGCACAGATTGGGTCGATTTCAGTAACTAAAGGAGGTAAAGAGGAGCAGATTTTTCATTAAAATAGTATCATATTTCAAAATCTACTACTATGTATATCTAAGTTCTCCCTAACCTCAAACATTAGGAAAAGCATTTATGCAATAGGTATCCATTTAAATTAAAAAGATCAGCATTCAATTACCTACAACGACACATCCTAGACCCTTTAGGGATTGACAGCAACCTTTGCCAACTTCACCATATCCGCAAACTACTACTTGTTTTCCACCAAACATAACATCCGTTGATCGCTTCAAGCTGTGTGAAAGAGAAAGGAATTGAAAGAATTAAATTCCCATTTTGTAAATTGGTTTTTTCTTTCAAACTCTCGAGTATTACTACGATATATAATACCCATGAATTAGTCCAATACTACTACATAAGATACTACGTTGTATCCGTAATACTATTACTAACTCTTACAAGGTCTATACTGATTTATCACATACTCAAGTATCCCCACGTTTCAATTCAAAAGTAATTTCAAGTTTAACTGCTTGAATATTTAATTTAATATCGGCTTTGTAGCCGGAGAACATGACATGCTCAAACACAATGTTAACCCAATCCAAGTAATTAAATTCACCTGCACAGACATTCCGAGAAACAAATGCTTACCTGTCAATAATGGATTCCCTGCAACTGTAGAGGTTGTCGAATTTTGTCTTTGTCACAGAGTCATTAACATTCATGGCTGAAAAAGTATTTTATTTTAACTTTCGATATTTTATAGTACTATAATTTATGTATTATATTACTACTACTATATAAATGCAATGGCTAATCTTTAAACGAACCTGGAACTGTAAGTTTGGAGGCTTTGGAAAGTTGGTAGAGACGATGAACTCCCGTCACACTTTCTTCGACAATTCCTACACACATAAAAAAAGTTAAGATTTTCAATGTACTATACGCTTTTTAAAGGAAGTCTGCAATGCTCAAACCTTTGATTAACTTAAACATTGCTGGATACTTTTTCAGCATAAGATGTGTTGCATCTCCACCATCATCAAGAATCATATTGGGCTGCCAATTCTCTGCATTAACACACGAGTCTATACACCACCAGAAATCTTCCTCGGTTTCCCCCCTCCATGAAAAGATAGGGATCCCTGTAAATAAGCAAATTCAATTTCCCTTTCCTCCTAATGCAATTTCTGAGAGGATCTTAAAAACGTTTTCACTATATACCTGCTTCTGCAATTGCTGCAGCCACTTCATTCTGAACAAGAAACAATAAACTCTTATATTTAAATGAAACTTCACCCTATTCAACACGTATTGCAAGTTATAACTATTTAAGACATTAATTTCAAAGAGCTTCTCATAATCATCACGTACATACCTACCAGTCTTTAATTTACTAAACTTTATTTTATTGCCCATACTCTCATGTTATCGTACATGTTCATACATTGCAAATATATATCTCCAAATAATGTTTTACTAACTAAAAGTATTCACCTGAGTTGAGTAAATGTTGCAAGCCGCCCATCGAACTTGAGCTCCCAATTCAAACAGAGTTTCAATAAGAACCTATCCAATATAAGTACAATTTGTTCATAGTAATAGTGTGTAGTTAATCTTTCCAAAATCTTACTGCCGTCTGTGCATTGATGTGAGTACACCCAACAATTTTAGCTCCCTTCAAAGGCTTATCCTCACTGGCTCGCTTCCGAAGTGCCATAATCCCAGGCATTTCTGCTCAATCAAAATAAAATGCAATTTTATCGATCCCAAATCCCCATGTATTACATATAACTCCTACATAAGTATACTATAGGATATTACCGACTAATGTAATATACCTACTGATATTTGAAATTGGGTGTGGAGACCCTCAACGTACCTTGCTCAGCAATCTCAATTTCACGTCGTCCATAGGGATGTAATGAAATGTTTCTAACACAGAAATCGGCAAAGTTCTTGGACGTCTTTTGACTTTTATCCCTGGGGTTTACATCATCTTCATCGGAACTGCTACTATACGAGGCTAATAGTGAGAATATCCATATTTTAAGACACGTTTCATAATGTATTACTATTTCATGAATATTACTAACGATAAATTGTAATTAATAAATATGAACAGCAACTCGTAGCTTTTAGCACAGTATGCCTTGATTGGATCCATATTTAATATAATTTAAAAGTTATTTCATTCCCCTCGTTAAAAAGTTATTCCAAGACGGAGAGTCGAAAACTTTTTAAAAAGAAATATAGGTACATATTATTCTTACTAATACTTAAGTATTAGTGCTACATATCTGTAGATACACGTATATACTAGTACGATATCTCATTCATATAGTAAAATTATAATAATCCGCACATCATATCCAGCCCTTACTTTATATCTTCACAAATTAATTAATTTACATATAAACCCATAAACCTTTCAATAAAACAACTAGGGACAAAAGGTAGGGGGGATCGAGAGGAGAGGAGCTACAAATTAACAACTCAAATCAAATCAAAATGATTTAAGCGGAGGAGGAGAGAAGAGTAGGAGTAGAATACATTATAATTAATATACTCACAAGCTACCAGTTTCAACCCACGTAAACTAACACAAATGAATATACCTAGTACTACAATAATTGTTCATTGCTCCAATCCCCCC
>JAAZTK010002149.1:0-11881 GCA_036507255.1 Megalothorax incertus
CATCACACCAACCTTGATGCCACAATGTTCCAAGGTTGGAAAGTAGGTGGAGCCTGGAACGCATCCACATTTCCCATTAAGGCAAGATTGGGTCGGCTTGCATAGGTAAGAATTAGATTGGTAAGATCCGGTGCAAGGTCCACCATAATCAGAGATGGTGGAATGAGCGTATTCCACACTAACGCAAAGGGCTACCAAAATTACGTGGAATTTCATTATGTATTTCTGTTTTTAATTTAATAGGATTTTGGATTGAAATTCATGTGCTTTTATACGATAAATTTCTTGTGTACCTACCTATAAACCTGTAGTTCCGAAGATCCGGATCCTCTTGAATTATATTAATCAATATTTAACCAATTGGATCCTGTACAAACAAATCTCATATATCCGTACTACCATGTATGTACGCGTAGGATGATTTTTATGAGGTATGTTGTTTTATAATAATTATGCAAACAGATTACAGATTCTTTAAATGCATTGACGATCAAATGCTAATTGCAAATCCCGATAAGTTATCAATCATTGATTTAAAATAGGATTAGGTTTATGGCATTACCCGTATTGGGCCGTATATAATACTATATTTGTAGGATCTAGGTACCTACTAATATAAGTATGTATAATCTTTAAAGAAATTTATATTAAAAAAATAGAAATCTGAAAACAATATAGGTACCTACAAATTACAACAGTATGTATTGATATAGGTATAAGTAGGTAACACTTACAATACTTACAATAGATAGATTATAGGTATACCCATATAACAATATTATAGAATACCTACCTTATTTATGAAATTATGACCATTTAATAAATTGGAGCATTCCCCTTACTAAAATATTTATATGGCTGGATAGGAGAAATGGAATAATAATTAAGGACTCCAATTAATATTTAATGAAATATATGAAATATATGAAATATATTAAATATGAAATATTTAATTAAATATATGAAATATTTAACAATTTGCCACATTTGGACTTTTCTCACGAAAAATTCTAAAAAAAATTCGGAATTTGACTTGTACGAAATACGATTACTAAAATATATAACACACAATATTTTGTAAATCTTAATTCCAGTTTGATGGCTCAACTTTGTAGATTTAAATTCCTCATTTGGTTTGGGTGGACTTCGGGAACTTTTGCGATAGCCAAACCTTCACAATTCCCAAATTTGTCACATCCAAAATTTCTTAGCTATGCAACTTTATATATATTAATTTTGAACGGTCTTTTCATGGCTATTTCTACACATGTAATGCTAACACATTTTAATGCACTCTCATTGGGGGAGCCATCTCTAACTCGAAAAATTCTTGATGGACTCAATCTGGTTGCAAATCTTGCATTGCTGATTATTGCAAAAATCACGGCGGGCATTATGTCCTGGAAGCTCCCATCATTCTTGAAGATTTTGAATTCAAGTCAAAATAAAATAAATCTCAAAGAATGGAGAAATTGCAAAATTATCATTGCCTTTTTTGGAATTATAAGTATTGTGATAACGTTTTTTAGTTTAATATATTTTGGCGCTGCCATCCCTAACGGGGTCAAATTCAGCTTTTTTGGCATATTCGCAATTGAAGAAAAACCATATCTTGGATTATTGGGAATATTTGTACTTGTTCCTCTGAACATAAGCATATTTATTGTCATTTCTTCTGGTAAGAATCAGAATAAAACAAAATATATTCGATTAAAATTTAATAATTTTTTTTATTAAGTCTTTCTCGTGATTCTTCATTTGGGATGGATTTTTGACGAATTTTGCGATGATTTTGAGCAAAGCTACAAAGGAATTTCTGAATTGAGAATCCCTCAAAAGATGGATGATCTTCGGCGAAGAATTCTGCTGAAATTTGAAGATATTTGCGAATTATTTGATGAATTTGACGCCATTTTTGGACTAATCCTCTTTTTATATACGACTCTGGCCTCGTTTTTGATGATAAATGGAATCAGCGAAATAATTACGAGCTTGAGTTCTGGCTCTCAAGAAAGATTGATGCATAAATCTTGCGTGATTTTATATTGCTGTGCTTTGCTTATTCCTTTGATGGAATTTGGAGAAGGATTACATTCAAAGGTTTTTTAATAAATATAATTTAATTGAACTATGCATAAAATATAGGTAATGTTTATGGGAATTTGTTTAATTTAGATAGCGAGTTCGAAAATTTGGTTAGCCAAAGTTATAAATTGTGGAACAAATGAAAGGGCAATGAATGCATTTGAAAATGTTTACAATGTGGTAGGTAGTTATTTAAAATAATATATATATTTATGATCAGTATTACATGTAAGATTAATATCATTAATATCATTCGTAGATCGAATTTTGGGATTGGAAACTTACAGCTTGGAATATCTTCGTAATTGATAGAAAATTCCTTGCTGGGGTAAGCATTTTTTTGAAGTAATGAAATTTGTATCATTTTAAAAAAATATGTTACTTTTAATTTCAGGTGACTTCTGTCCTTCTTACATATATTGTTATTTTAATTCAACTCCATCTCTCAAATATTTAGGCATATTACACTAGAAAAGTATAATACAAGTATTGTAATTTGTAAAATGTGCCTATCGAATATAATTCTTTTATTATTTTCATATATTACAAATTATTAAATACAAATTAAAAATTTTATTCATTGATAAAACATATTAATTTGATATAATTTGATTTTTTAAAAATTAAATATCAACATAATTTAAAATATGTTTAATAATTTTAATGCTAATAAGTAGGGTACACTAATTAATAATTAGAAAATTAGTAAACATTCAAATTGTTCAAAATAAAAGTTTAATAATTTTTGACAAAATCATTAAAAGGATCAAAGCCGGGGCTTTATTTATGGATGAAGTACCTGGGGAATCGTCAATATCACATTTATTGGTTGGGACATAAGAAATAACATTGGGAAAGCTGACTGGTTTATCAGGTGTGTCCATCATCCCACATCCGGTAATATGTGGATCTTCATATTGAATTTTTCTCAAAGTTTCCCTTAATTCATCCGTCCAGGTCACGTTTTCATTCAAAACTTTCGAAAAACTCATGCCCTTAAATTTGTCTGGTTTAATTACTTCAGGGTCCATGAAATTTCCTTCCCTGCATTTTAAGTAATTTTAAGATTATATTTAAAAATTCAAAGAAAAAAGTTAGGTAATATTTTTTGTTATCGCATTACAGGTCGACTTCTTCAATTCCAAATAGAGCATAATATTCAGCAGTGGCAGGGGTTTGGCTAGAGCAGAATTTCATATCGCCTCTCGGATAATAATATGCCAAAACTTCGCACATTTCCTAATTTTGCAAAAAATAATTATTTAAATTCGTTGTTTCTTGAAATATCATACCTCCCTTGATGAAAGACCTCCTTTTGTAATCACATTTCTTCCAGTGGTAGAATATGTGCATTCTGGAATGGTAAATATTGATTAATTAAAAAATTCTGCAATATTTTTATCATATTTTCATATTTCTAAACTCACCCACAACAGTATGATCTCCTGGAAGCATTTTAAATGGCTCCCTGAAATTTCTTGTTTGTTGGAAATTAAAATCATATTTTAAATCCGTTGCTGGCCACGGTAATTCGGCGCCATCCCGGAATAACCTCCATTTCATTTCCCTCCCTGAATTTAATTTTCCATTAATTTTAAAAATATTAATAATCTGCATGTAATACAATATAATATTACCTGCCAAATGGCTGTGAAACATGTAAGCAAAAATATTGATTCCAGCTGGGTCAATGAGGTCGTTTGTGCAAATTGGGCCGCAATGTCCAGGAGAAATAAATTTATCAGTATTTGGGGGGATAACCTGACTATGGAAGACATCTAGCCCCAAAATTAACATTTCCGCATCATGTTGCCTTTAGTGAAAACATAAGGCATAATTAAAAGGAATATTTATTGAACTTTAATTATATTTAATTTCACCGATATTGATATTTACCTATATTATGTAGAATTTTATTTCAAAAATTAGATTTTCATAAAATACCTCAATTTATCTGTGTAATATCCATTAAAACCAGCTTCAAATTGAACCCCCTCAAGTTTGTCAGGATTATCTATGGGTTTTAATAGTCGTAATATGTATATCTCTATTTATATTTAGTTTTATTTCTACCATAATGAATCTCGAGTAAGACATAATCATATTGGGTAACTTCGGAAAGTGGATATCCTGTTACTTCTGGAAATATCAGCATCTAAAATAAAAGCAAATCAATACAATTTTAGCATATTTTTTAAATATTAAAAGTAGTATTAGGCACCTGTCCTCCAACAGCCCACCTGCAAATAATATAAATCATTAATATATTCATAGTATAATACTTAGCTGTATAAAAATATAATCTTACACGTAGAAAAAATTCTGACAATATTGTTTCAAATCGCTAAATTCGCTTGGAATAACCCCTTCGCATTCTCCAGCTAATATAATGGTCAATTTTTTAATTTTGAAATATATAATTCTAAAATTTGAAGTGTACCAGGTTTTCCAATATATTTTCCAAAAAATTCATCAGCGTCTTCGCCTTCGGGAGCTGTACATTTCATCGCAGTGAAATGATGCGTATGTTTAACAGCATTCTCATCAGCAAGGATGGTTTCAAAAGCAATTAGATGATGTTTTGTGCTTAGGGTAGGGGTCTTATGCATTGTACACATGTAGGACGTGTCAGCAGATGGCATTGTATCATTGATCCGGATTTCCCAAGCCATATAATCATCAGGATTAAATGGAACTTTTGGACCATCCAAAAGATTGAGCTGAAGACCCCCACGATTCCCTGTACCATGTCCAGTTAATTCATCCGTGGACCCAATTGACCAAATTACATTAATTGTATCTTCCTGAAAAAATCACGATAATTAAAAATCAGGAATTTTTAATTGATTTTTAACCATTATTTTATAATCATCCGTGTCGCAAGTATCCAATTTCCGTGAGAATTTCAGGAAAGTAGTTCCAGATTCTTCCGTCGCGTTAATTAATGTCCAATCCTTTTTATCATCAATAGGTGGCACTACTCCATTCTCAGTTCCATGTCGATCCTGATTTATGAATTGGAATATTTAGACAGATATCTTTAATTAACTATTATTTAAATATACTTCAAAATAAGGTCCTTCAGGGCCAACCCCACCAATAAAGATGTCAGCGCCAGCCATACTACTAATGGAATTTAGACCGAATCCAACAAACCCCGTCGTTTGGACCGTGACATCAAATATTATTTCTTCATTTTCAAAGTCAACTTCCCATCCCAGCGTATAATCATCCCTTAATTTCACTTCCTGACGATCTAGGTATATAATAATTCCCATTTGATTTTATTATTAGTAGAGAGATAAAGAATGATTCAAAAAAAATATTAATTGGAATATTTTTTATGTATGTAAGTGTCACCTGGTGTTTCTCCAGGTGTTGTATTTTCGGTAGGTGTTGTGTTTTCGTCGATTTCACATTGATTGGGTGGTTCATATGAAATAACATTTGGAAAACTGACTGGTTTACTAGGTTCATCCATCATACCACATGAAGTTATATGCGGATCATCATATTGAATCTTTCTCAAAGTTTCCCTTAATTCATCCGTCCAGTCCACGTGTTCATTCAAAACTTCAGAAAAACTCATATCCTTATATTTGTCTGGTTTAATAACAATTGGGTCCATGAAATTTATTTCCCTAAATTTTAGTAATTAAAATATATTTAATAATCGAAAAATTTCATATATAATTGTAATATCTATAATTACATGTCTACTTCTTCAATTCCAAATAGAGCATAATATTCAGCCGTTGCAGGGGTTTGGCTAGAGCAAAAGGTCAAATCCCCTCTTGGATAATAATATGCAATAACTTCGCACATTTCCTAATTTAGCAAAATAATTTTGAAAAATGATCAAACATTTTATCATGGATTAAACAATTACTTCTCTCGATGAAAATCCGCCTTTTGTAATTACATTTCTTCCAGTGGTGGAATATGTGCATTCTAGAATGGGAAATATTCACGAATTACAAAATTCTGAGATATTTTAATCATATTTTAACATTTTTAAACTCACCCACGACAGTATGATCTCCTGGAAGCATTTTAAATGGCTCTCTGAAATTTCTTGTTTGTTGGAAATTGAAATCATATTTTAAATCCGTTGCAGGCCACGGTATTTCAACGTCATCCCTAAAAACCCTCCACTTCATTTCCCTTCCTGAAATATTATTATTTATGATTTTTTCCGTACATTTTTAAAATTACAAAAAAATCATTAAATTACCTGCCAAATGGCTATGAAACATGTATGCAAAAATATTTATTCCAGCTGGATCAACAAGGTCTTGTGTGCAATATGAAGCGCAATGTCCAGGAGAAATAAATTTGGGGGTATTTGGCGGGATGATCTGACTATGGAAGACATCTAGACCCAAAATTAGCATTTCCGCATCATGTTGCCTTAATTAAAAATATCGATATAATATATTGTTACATATTTACTGACGATAAATTAATTGCATTCAAATTGAGTAAAAATTAATACCTTAACACATCTGTGTAATATCCATTAAATCCAGCTTCAAATCGAACTCCCTCCAGTTTATCTGGATTGTCTGCATATTTTGAAAATATATCATATTTATTTTTATTATTGTAATGTATGTATCATATATGTATGAGATCAAATTTTTTTCTGAAATCTACCATAATGAATTTCGAGTAAGACATAATCATAAGGAGTAACTTCAGATATGGGATATCCAGCTTCTTCCGGAAATATTAGCATCTAAAATATACAAATCACATATTCAGTTTTCAGCAAAATATACATATGTATGTAGGTCAATATATATACCTGTCCACCAACAGCCCACCTGGAAATAAAAATATTATTAATTGAGTAAATATATCATCCATAATATGAGTTATTAATATTCCTAATATGTAATATGAAGAGGATTTTAGAATTATTAAAACCTTACACATAGAAAATATTTAGACAATATTGTTTCATTTCGCTAAATTCGCTTGGAATAACGCCTTCACATTCTTCAGCTAAAATGTAGATTTTTTAAATAGCAGGTTTTATTCTTGTATTTTTTATTTATTTTTAATTATTCTTATTTTTGCATACCTGGTCTCCCTAAATATTTTCCAAAAAATTCATCAGGATCTTCCCCTAATGGAGCTGTACATTTAAAAGCTGTAAAATGATGGGTATGTTTAACAGCATTCGCATCAGTGAGGATTGTGTCAAAAGCAATTAGATGATGTTTTTTGTTTAGATTAGGCGTCTTATGCATTGTACACATGTAGGAAGTGTCAGCAGATGGCATTGTATCATTTATCAGAACTTCCCATTGTTGATAAATGTCAGGATTGAAAGGAGGCTTGGGACCGTCTAATAGATTGAGCTGGAGTCCTCCACGATTCCCTGTACCATGTCCGTTGAGTTGATCAGTTGACCCAATTGACCAAATTACATTAATTGTATCTTCCTAAAAAATGCATTACTATTTTAAAATATTAAGAATTTTTCATTTATTTCCAAACTGCTATTTTATAATCATCCGTGTCGCAAGTATCTAATTTCCGAGAGAATTTCAAAAAAGTAGTGCCACTTTCTTCCGTTGCTGTAATCAAGTTCCAATCTTTAACATCGTCAATAGGTGGCACTACTCCATTCTCAGTTCCATGTCGGTCCTAAATAAATAAAAATTGAAATTAGCTAGATATTTTTTAATATTTTAAAATATTAAAAAATACTTCAAAATAAGTAAGTCCTCCTGAGTCAACCCCACCAATAATGATGTCAGCGCCAGCCATACTACTCATTGAATTTAACCCAAACCCAACAAACCCCGTCGTTTGGACCGTGACATCAAATATGATTTCCTTATTTTCAAGGTCAACTTCCCATCCCAGCTTGTAATCATCCCTTAATTGTACTTCCTGGCGATCTATCCAATTTTTACCCCTAGATTTTATTGATAGGGATAAAGAATGATTTAAGAAAAGTAAAAAAATTAAAAAGAATATTAATTTGAACATTCTATTTGTATGTAGGTATAAAAGCACTTTGAATTATGATATTCCAGTGTTTGCAATTAATTTCAAGGACTGTTACAAATTAATAATTTGCACTGATTTTTATATAGGCTTAAAGCGTCATTTGTCACCTTTGATATAAACATTTATGTAAGTAGATGAGTCGATTGAATTCCATTCGTTGATAACAATGAGAGCAGGCAACAAAGTGCTTGACAATCGAGATTTTACCAATTTGCAAGCCTAATTGATTGGCATATTAAAATTATCATTTAACGTTATGCAAAAAATCCATTAAATTGATGTTGAGACATGTTTTGCAAAATGTAAATTTCCATTAAAATCAAAGCTGATTCATTTCCACGTGAAGCATTCAACGATCCTTTATGAAACATAGGTAAGCATTAGCATCATTACTAATGGTCCATTAGTAAGCACTCTGAGATAGGACTATAATTATGATATTAATTAATATTATACAATATCTAGCTGCAAACATTCAAGCATTACATTATATCTACTATTTATTCTCTCCAATTATAAATATGAATTTTTTCGCTATATTGATTTTAATATTTTATTCATTCAAGTGCAACGCGTTTTGCAATAAATAATTTATTAATTTTACTCTCAAACTTCCATTTGGGATTATTAAATAATTTTGTAGGATACTACCATAAGCATTACATAAATGAATTTACAAAATTTAAAAAAATTCCATCATTCCATCATCTACTCACTCTGACCTACATATCAAATTCAATAAAAAATATTATAAAAAATCCCATCCAAAAATGTTTAATCTTTTAATATTTATTGGGATAATTATCTTAACTAATTGTGAAATACACCTAAATATCCCACAACTTTCCAAATTATCAAAATATGGCTCAAACTGTTCATTGGCTCTTTTCCTCGAAGGTGGCTTAAATTCATCTCTCAATTTCCAAGATATATTCACACCATACTCTCTTAATGATCTAAAGGATATTACAAATAAAATTAAAATTTTTGGATCAAAAAGATCAATTCTCACATGTTCAATAATTTGGTTATTTCATGAAAATAAACCATTCTTTTGGACCAATATGGATCTGGGTAGTGATATACCAGTAGCAAATTTCTTTAAATCCGAATTATATATTTTTTCAAAAATATGTTCACCTCAAAATTCAGATTTTGGGAATAATTTTAAAAGGATTCGGCTAACTCAATTTACTTTGCATTTATGCTATGAAAAGGGGAAATCTTTAGCAAATATTTCAATTAAAAGGGTATTTGCATAAAGATTTTTCCATGTTACTTTTAATGAATTATTATTAATGCGAACCGAAATTAATTGGCCTGAAAATATCAAAGAAATCATAATTAAAGCTAAAATTATTTTTAAAGAATTTGATATATTTCAAAATCCTTTGAATTTATTATTAAAACGAAAGAAAAGGATTAACCCCGAATCATTTCATGATTATTCCAAAGTAGATCTATTTGAACATGTCGCCTTTTCTTCTCACCAAGAATTTAATTCTTCTCAAATTAATTATGAAAGTTTTATTATTTCTACAAACCTGGAAGGAGATTCAATTGCTTTTGGAGATCGACTTCATTCCAATTCATATTTTAAATATTCCCAAAAGGAATTCATCCCTATAAGGGAAACCTTTAGAAATTTTATAACTTGCTCTCCGCAAGGTGGCAGTAGCATTTATTTTAGCCCATTAACTTTAGCATTTGATCAAGGAACCATTTTGGCAATTGTCCTATCATTAATTTTTATGAATATTTTATATTTTTTTACCCGAAGAAATTTGGATTTAAATGGCGTTGACATCATCTTCATTTTATTCCCGCCAATTATGGAACAATCTGTCAATTTTGAAAGAATAATCTATCCAAAAAACCGATTTTTATTACTTTTATTTATATCGTGGGTTCTCCTAATGGTTCTAGTAATTTCAAATGGATGTAAATCATTTATAACTTCAGGCCTTGTGGCACCACTTGCAAAGGAATTCCCAAAGGATCTTGAAGATTTAATTCAAGGGGAATATTCAATATTAGATTATACATATCTAATCCCATCAAAGATGGATCAAATAATTAATGATAATCGGGAGAGACATGAAAGATTTATTGGGATGAATTCTTTAAATTTTTCTTCGGGGGAAGAATGTTTGAGTAAATGTATTAATGATAAACATGAGAGAATTGTAAATATTATTGTAAAGCACGAGATTGATGTTTGTTTTCTACAAAATCAATGTTATCTTACAGAATATAATATTTCCAAAAGATTTGGGAATCAACAAGCTTATTTGCAATTGGGATTTCAAGCGGAATATCATTTTGCAATGTATAATATTCTAAATAAAACAAATCCTTACTTAAACGAGTTGCTAGATTGCGATGATTCGGCGCTATTTGCTGATTCTGAAGATTTAGAATCAATACTTGGATTTTTATATCAGGAATATCCCAGGGAAATATTTGCAATTGGATTAAGGAATTTTAGACAAAAAATGGAAGGTATATTTCTTGAAAATGTGCCAGGGAATTATTTAAAATCTCGGATTAGAAAAGTTGTAGAAGCTGGCATTAGTAATAAATGGGAAGATATTTTAAAATTTTATGGGAAATCTTTGAAACAATTTCGGAATATTTTTGGGGCAAATGGTAATAAAGAAATATACCTTTCTCAAAAGCTTGTTTCAAATATACTTGTGATTTTTATCATTTGGGCCCTAGGGATTTCTTTGGGACTTTTATGCCAATTATGTGAGATTATTTTATTTTATAGGGCGCGTATATACAGATTGGTTATTTTATTTTGGAGAATATTGAAGCGATTATTTACTTATTTAGAATTTTATTTATATTATGTGAAAACTCAATTGTTAAAAATTTTTATATTAATTTACTAATTAAAAAATTAAATGCTTAAGATATAAAATTATACCTATCCTTAAAAATATATTATTTTACCTAATATATAATAGATAAATATTGTACAGAATCATGAATAAAAATAAAAATATAATTTTGAAATATCAGTATATTGTGGAAAAAATTCAGGATTAGTACTACAATACATATGTAATGTTATTTGTATTTCAGCATCATAAGTATTATATATATAAATAAGTAAATAAGTTTATTTTCTATGTAAATTGGATGTGATAAGGAAATCTTTTGAATTGGGACTGCCGAGGCCTTGGGAGAAATCCTATAAATACCTCGGATCTCAGACTGCCTCTTATAGTCGAGTTCTATTCTTTGTGCTCACTAATTTACTAATAACACTATTATTTATCCCATTAAATCATTAAAAATAAAATTAATAAATATATAGATACATACATACAATATATGAAAACTATCTGATTTGAGGAGCTTGGACAATTTTCGGAGGTATTGGAAATACATAACTACAAAAAAAAATTTTTTTTATTGCTTTTTAACCTTTTGACCCCTGACAATAATGCTAAAAACAAGTCCTAAAGGTCTAGGAAACTATTAATTAAAGAATCTTGTACGCTTAGCTAATTGAATTCAAAAATATCCTAGCTGCCCAAGGTTTTTTTGCCATATAAAACAACAATTTAGCTACTATTGTACATTATAAATTTTTCATATATTGTACAATACAAATAATAGTACATATGTAAAATTGTAAATATGTCACATGGACTGGCTATAATTCGTATAAATTGTCATATAGTTATCAGATATCGACCATTACTCGATGGTACAATATCTTTATATTGGGGATCTGGGGATCTGGAACTCCCGAATGGGG